>JAANSN010004366.1:0-15326 GCA_036850665.1 Dicranocentrus wangi | reverse complement strand
TATGCAGAGATAATATATTTGTTATATGATATGTATGTAGTGTACTATTGGTATTGTGTTTTAGAGAGGATCTCATTCATGCCACACAATTTACACCTCGTTATATGTAAGTATATATCCACAATCCACAACCCACAACCACTGCCGCTGTTCATATGTGTATCTTTCTGTATCTATCTTGCTGTTTGCACTAAGTAATGCAAGCACTGCACATCTGCTGTTTACAAAGACCAAAATCATACAAAATGTGTGTTCTTTTTTTCTGGCGCATTATTACATGCTTATGTCCATGAATGATGATGGCATACGCATACGCATACGCAACGTAAATGCACAAGAACTCGTTGAGAAAATCGGAATGGGCCACGATTTTTTTTATGTGTAAAAGAAGGTTGATTTCGAAACGGAAAAGTATGACGTGAGATGCGACAGAAAATGATGAATTTTTGTCACTCGCCGCGCCACCCCCCTTTTCGCCCGTTTCACAGAGAAGAGGAGGAAGAGTGCTGCTGACGTGGTGGTTGTGCGCGGTGGTGATGGTGTTTTGCGTGTTTGTGCTGATTTTTCAGTGATGAAAACGCAAGGACACGACCGCCGCCGCGCCGCCAGTTTGTAAATTGTAGCGCGCGAGAAATTCAAAAACATGTCCTTTTCAGTTTCTCGCCTCGTCTCGTCCGTTTTGTCGGGAGAAGGAATGGAGGGAGGAGAGGAGAGAGCTACTTTGATTTTATTCATAAACGTGCGGAAGAGGGCTCATTTCATTCGGAAAATTTTGAAGGGGTGTGTATCCAGGATTCCAGATCCAGAGAGTTTTGCAAGTGTTCTTAGTACTTTTCAAAATTAGACCTTGAACTATAGTGTAGTGGGAGGGACAGCTTCCATCCAGTAGACGACTTGTGTGGCGCATCAATATGGGTGACAAACGTGGGACGGACTCGATTCCGGAAGAAAATCCAGCGAAGAGGGCAAAAGGAGACGACGAGTCCAGGGCAAGGGTGGATGACACCGGTAAGCCAAATGAGGCTGGAGATGCAGGTGGCATCGATGCCGGACAGGAGGAAGCGGACTCGGTTGGTCGCTGGTGGGAAAACATAGAGCTTCCAGACGATGACGACACGGAAGAAGCGTACGCGATGGTCGCGGAAATGGATAGAGAAATCCAGGCTCAAATCCCACGAATACTTGGTCCAGAGGATGTTCAGAAGGAGCTAGGGAGCACTGTGAAGACGCAGATGGAAGTTCTGAATTTACCAAAGGCTACAGTTCTTCAACTGCTGGACCACTGCTCTTGGAACCCCGGACTTTTGCAGGAGAAGTATTACAGTGACAATCGGGATTCCGAGCTGGGCTCCTTCCTTCCGACAAGTGACGAGGCTTCATCTTCATCAGCCACGACCGAAGAAATCGAGTGTCCTATTTGTTATCACCCGTTTACTCCAAGAGTCACCGGACCTCCTCCTCCACGCTGCGGACACCACTTTTGCAAAAAATGCAGTTTCACGCATTTGAAGAACCTCGTGAACGAGACTTTCGGCAATTGCACGTTCAAGTGTCCAGCTTATGGGTGCAAGGTTCCTCTATCGGACGACCACATCCGCCACGTGTTCAGGTCCCACCCGTTGATTTTGTCCAAGTACGAGCGGCTTCAACGGAACTGCTTTGTAGAGAAGAACAAGAACTACAAGTTTTGCCCGGGGACCGACTGTGCCATGACGTGGAAGCTGGACTCTACAGTGAGTACCTTCAGTGAAGCAAAATGTCACTGTGGAGAGAACTTCTGTTTCGGCTGCGCTCTGCCGTGGCACTATCCCCTCAAGTGCGATTTGAGCAAGCTGTGGTCCAAGAAGATGGGAGATGACTCGGAAAACGCCACCTGGCTTAACGCCTACACGAAACCCTGCCCGAAGTGTCAGTCCTCCATCGAGAAGAACGGTGGGTGTAATCATATGACCTGCAGGAAATGTGGCCACCAATTTTGTTGGATCTGCCTAGGTAAAGAAAAGGAATGATATTTTTATTTAGAATAATAAAAGCAAAGTATGTGAAGTAGTAATTAATTTCTAATGTACTTGTTACAGGTGACTGGAAACAGCATCGTGACTTCTATAACTGCAGCCGTGATTCCACCGCCAACACTTCGTCTGTAAGTGCCGCAGTTAACGCCTACACGAAACCCTGCCCGAAGTGTCAGTCCTCCATCGAGAAGAACGGTGGGTGTAATCATATGACCTGCAGGAAATGTGCCCACCAATTTTGTTGGATCTGCCTGGGTAAAGAAAGAGAATGATATTTTTATTTAGAATAATAAAAGCAAAGTATGTGAAGTAGTAAATAATTTCTAATGTACTTGTTACAGGTGACTGGAAACAGCATCGTGACTTCTATAACTGCAGCCGTGGTTCCACCGCCAACACTTCGTCTGTAAGTGCTGCAGTAGGTCGTCTCCAACGATTTACGTTTGCATCGGACCGGTTCATCAGTCACGCGCAGAGCTATCGGTTCGAAAAGAAGTTGATGGCAGAAGCCAACCAGAAGATGATTGATGTTCATCGAGAGTGTAACTTGCCCAACAGCACGGACGTTAGCTTTTACAAAGATGTGAGATAACAGAAACTAAATATATATAAAGTGTATTATTATTATTATTGTTTGAATGCATTGATCGTGTTCTCTAACGTCATGTTTACCTCCTTTAGGCGGTGCGGACTCTTCTTGCTTGCAGGCAGCTGCTCCAATACTCGTTTGCATTTGCACACTGCTTGGAACCTGCATTGGATGTTAGCATTTTTGAAAACAACATGGTCAACCTGCACGAGGCTATCGAAAAGTTATCCGGGTTTCTGGAAGGTAAGCGGTCGCCACGAGACATTTGGACCAACAAGCAAACCATCTTGGATCTGGCTAACTTCTGTGACGCACGACGACAGATCCTGATTAACTTCGTGAACGACGGTTATCAGAAAGAAGTCTGGAAATTCCGCAAGGATCTGTGAGACGTCTCCGTGGATTGTCGGTCGTCCGTATTAATTGTATAATGTATTCCTTGCGCTATTTCACGATAATTTTGATTAATCTTGATTTGATTTTGTAATAAAACTAAAATTGAAATGTGTTCATCAAAAGCAAAATGTTTGAGTATGTAGATATTTTTTAGTATAAACATATGTTTAACTATAACTACATAAGACTGCACTATTGGCACAAAAAATTATCAATAGACTAATATAGAGGAACACTAATTGTAACTGATGTAACTATAGTTTTATTGGAAGTCCGAGTTTGCGAAGGAAGGGTGGACATGGCATTGCAATGCTTAGGGGTATACTTATTTCCGTCGCAGTTTTAGTGATTCGTCTTGAATTAACGTAATATAAGCTTTTGGTATGCATTGGTGATGATGCATACCTCCATTAAGTTGATGCAATAAATATAAATATGCATTGGTGATGCCAAATGTCAAATGGTATGAACTGCATTCCACATATGTGTACGCATTGAGAAATACACTTGATTCATTTCGTGAGCCATAATTTATGCCCCGGTCCAATGTCTATAATCCAAGTCCAATGGCTTTAATGGACAAGCCAATAATGCCTCCGGGAACTTGAAGAAATGATGCCCCTTCTCGTTTTAGTCTTACGTCAACAGTGCTCCGGCTGCTGAGCAGAATTGGAAAGACTATCGGTAATCGGAAGGTATCACGTATTTCCACGTTTAAATATGCTTCACGGCTATTTTCTAGAGGAACTCTAACATTTTGGTGTATTCTTGAAGGTTTGATAATAACGAATGAATGAGAATTAATTACTGTTGTTGAGTAGTACAAGAATTGTCCTTTTATTTAAACCTCAGTCATGAATTTAATTTTAGTTCTGCATGTCAGATGTACTTCAGATATGTTGAATTGTTTCAAATTGCTTACACATACATAATATATGGAAGCAAGAATAAGACGAACGAGTATGTGGGCCACTAGTCACTAGTGCCGAAATGCATCCAGTTATCCAGTATCTAATACAAATCAAACGGGACAAATCAGACAGATCAAATGGACAACGCTCATTTCAAGTATACACGTATTATGCTCTGATTCCTGAGAAGGATACAGCGAACATTGCTGAATATTTACCCGCTGCCATTTAATCCATTAACGGATTAGTGGAGTGGAGTGATTGATTATGCCGAATATATTGTTCTCGCTCAGTGTCGCGACAAGACTAATCAAATTGTAAGGAAACTGAACACATCAATAATACTGCTGCGACTTTCAACGAATATATACGACATCACCAAATCAGCTAATTAAACAAAAGACTATTAGCGAAATTAAAGTCAATAGACTTTGACCGGGGGAGTCGGAGTCAACTCCTTCTATGGAGCTGTTCCTCATTTGACTTGTGTAGACCATCATCGGTTGCGGGAAAACGGCAATTTATTTTAGTTTTGCAAGCTTCAATCCTGACATTATCATCAGTAGACTTCGGTTTGGCATATTATATTGGCAGTCTTCAAATTCATATTCGACAATGTTTGGAATAATTCGCAGGAAAGCACAAAACTCGGAAGGTACAGCACCTTTGGAAAAACTTCAAAGCGTATTTCAGTTCGCCTTAGCCCCTTGTCAGCACCTCGGCTACTGCATTTTCACTCTGGATTCCGCAAACGAGCTGCACTTCTCCTTTATTAGTTTTCCCACATTTGTAATTCTTGTTCGGTACATTTTAACCTTATTCTGTGTACTAACATATGAGATACCTCACTCAGTCATGAACGACATGTTTGGAGTGCAAGGACAAACGGAATTCTTTACTAGCGCGTTGCTCTCCTGCAATACATTCTTTGCGAATTTGATGTGGTTGATTTTGGTGTACATAAATCGTCACAAAATCATCATTTTTCAAAGGAATTTCACTCAGTTCATCATAAAAATAGCAGCAATTTCGACTGGCACACAGGCGTCGTTTTTAAACTTGCTCAAGACTGTCTTAAAGCCTTTAAGGAGATTAAAAACTCTTGTTTTCTCCATATTTTACTATTACACGGCCAATACTGCGGTCTGGCTAATACTTGTATACTTTCGGGAGCCGGAAATGATAGAAAAGTGGTCGTGGAGGTTTTATTGGCTGCCTGGGTTCCTGTGCTTCTGGGTGTCTTCCTTGAATCATAGCCTTCTCATAAACCTCTGGCTCATCACTATCCTCTACTGTTTCAAAATGTGTGCATCACTGTTGCACGTAATGTTTGATGAAATTGCAAGAGAAAGCAGTGAGGACGGGGTGCTACAAATTTTAGGGTACATCCAGGAGCTGGAAGACCTTTTAAAACAATTTAATCACGCTTTTGGTGCTTGTTTTGCGGTGGGCGTATTATCCACCATTGTCCAAATTACTATATCAGCGTTTCAAATGATTTTGTGGATTTTCGAGCCAAATATTGGTGGATCGTTGACTTATTTCTTGGTCGTAGTCCTTCATGGAGTGTTTATCGTGACGATTTTTAATGTAGCAGACAGCTTTGAAAGTGAAGTAAGTAAAATGTCTGCACATCATCTACATAACATTGGTATATCTGTTAATTACCATAGGCTTACATTTTTAATTCCGGGTCAGGCAAAAAGACTAACAGTATTTCATCGAGAAATAGCAGACTACGGACTATCAAGTTGTGCTAAAATGAAGGTACCTTCCACATTTATGTACTAATTTACATTTTGAAATTTTAAGGGTAATAATTAATTTATGTACTAATTTGAAAATAGGTCGTCGTCCATTTCATCAAATCGCTAAAGGACCCGATGTGCATTATGCCTGGATTGTTTTTCAAAATAAATCGACAAAGTTTGACGGCGGTATACGAATTAAATATTTTTGCAAGGGTTGATTTTTATTCAAAGGTAGTATAGCGTTTTCGTTTCCAGCTATGATAAATTGTAATTGGGTTGTGTAATTGCAGATACTAAGCACAATAACGACTTATGTAATAGTCATCCTTCAATTCCACCGAGATGAAGATAAACCACGAAAGCAAGGTTTGGTCCAGAGATGGGACTAAAATTGAACGTACAATGTAATTTCAATCTGCTTTGTTGTGGTTGCATGCATGAAAGGAAATAATATAATTGGATGGGCAGCTACTAAAACTAAACGTAAACGAAAATAATAGCACTCGCATACCTCGCTTGTAAAAACATTATTAAACATGAAGTAGTGCGTTCTTTTCGTCCATCATCCTTTGTCACGCACGCCCATTTGCAAATACGCCAACTCTAAAGGACATATTGATTGGAACAATGGGATTTTAGCAATTTGTAATAATTAGCCGCAAAGATGCACGCATATAATAACCCATACATACCCTTCTTGAACAGCCATTCATTCAATACCCTTGCGTCTATAACTAATCTATGATTTTTGCTAACTATTGCTACGTTTAAACGAAAGCAAAGCCTTACTTTCAAAAGGTTTATTTAAAGTCGACATGGGTCAACGAGTAAAGTCAACGAGTAGATTTGAGCAAAAGAATTCCGTTGAGACGGTTTTACATAACCTTTTCAAGACCGTCTTAAGCCCATGTCAAAACTTGGGATTTTGTATTTTCTCTTTGAGCCCCGAAACCCACCTGTACTTTTCATTTTGCAGTTTCCCTGTAGCTCTAGTCATTCTCAGGTACGCTGGTGTAGCATTGTCCATGGCTTTCTACGAAACGGCCGAGGACATTTTCGAGAACGTAATGGGGACCCGAGGGGAAACGGAAATATTCGTGGATACGATTGTCGCCTCCAACACGTTTTTCTCAGATTTAATTTGCCTGATTTTGGGATTTGTGAATCGCAACGGAATCATAAAATTTCATACAGCTTTGACACAGTTCATGATTGCCATTGGACCCTCATCGTCGACTCAAGTATTATACTCTGCTGCAATTGAAATCGGATCCAAGAGAATACGTCAAATGCAGAAAATAATTTGTGCCTCATTCTTGTACTATTCTATTGCGCCTTGGGGCTGGATGGTGATGTCGTTGGTTTTCCAACCGGACAAGGTCCGCGTGTGGTCGTGGAAGTTTTATTGCATGCCAATCTTTGCTACTATTTATGCTTCGGCCGCAAATCACCGTCTTTACACAAAGGTGCCATACGTGGCCAACAGCTTTTGTTTCAAAACGTGTGCATCCATCCTCCGAGAAAAATTTGATGCTATTTCCGCAGACAATAACTCTGATGATAGCGTGTCACATCTTTTGGAACGGATTCAGGAATTGGAGAATCTTGTAGATCAATTTAATGGAGCTTTTGGTTATTGCTTTGCGGTAGATGTTTTATCGCTTACCATTGCAATTATTATGCCGCTATTTCAAATGTCTTTGTGGGCATTGCAAGGAAATATTAGTAGTGCATTTACGTACTGCCTTACTTTCACTCTCCAAGCGGTTATCCTCTTTTCCATGTTTGACGCAGCGAACGGATTTGAATACGAAGTAAGTATGAACGCTGGGATTTTTAACTAATTGTAAGCAGCATAATCACTAATCAGATAAAATTTGAAAATGAATAGGCCAGAGAGTTGACAAAGAGCATCGCCAAGTTGTCGTGTAATGAATTATCTAGAGATACTTTGCGCAAGGTAAGACAATATGCATCCGTTATTCGTTCCCCAGTTCCATGTTCCATAATATTCTATACACTAATTGCTTTGAAAACGTTAAACTGTTTGTTTGATTAGCTCCTAATGCATGTCATCAAAGCTCTGAAGACGCCGTTGTGTATCATGCCAGGGTCATTCTTCAAAGTCAATCGACGCACCCTAACAGAAGTAATAATAATAACCAATTATTGAACTCACAGCCAGTTTTAATAAGTTGCAACCTTTTTGTTTGTCAAAGTAATAGTGTGTTGTTGTCCTAATTAAATTGCAGATTGCCAGCACAATAACAACGTACATCATTGTTCTCGTGCAATTTCATCAAGAGGATAAACAGCCTCCAAATAAAGTGAAGGCATGGAATGATTTTTAACTATAAAAGGCGGAGTACTATTTCAAAGTTGCTTTTTTGTAATTAGCCTTCACTGTCTGACCTTTATTAAAGATGATAAATTATTACATGTATAGGTACATTAACGCAGTCCTTTCAACATAATTATAGCAACTGCCTTCTTTCATACCGCACAGGCTCCATCAACAAGTTCGTCGCTCACCCGAGAGGTGTTACACAGGCGGTCAGAAAATGGTGGTCATTGCTAAAAATCCAGTCTATAAACGCTTCGTTCACCACAAACTTCGCGACTTGCTCCAATTGTCAATACACTGGAGTCAGCGCCTAGGCCTGTTTATATTTTCCCTAGATTCCGAGAGTAATCTCACCTTTTCCTTTCGAAGCATCCCATTTGTTGCCCTTATTATTCGATTCACCGTTTCAGCCTTCTGCACGTTCTTGCGTCACGTCACCAGGCACATTTTTGAAAAGTACGTTCGAAGCACGAATCCAACAGAGTGGACAACCGAAAATATCCTTACAGGGAATACCTTCTTTGGCGATATAGTCATCGTCATTCTGGTAATCCAGAATCGTCACGGAATTTCCGATTTCCATAAAAGCCTAACAGATTTCCTGGTTGATTTAGTGGAAACGCGGAGGGATAGTGAGCTTTTTACACGGGAAATTGACAGGGCATACAATTGCATAAAGCTAATACGAAAACTAATATTTCTCGCCTTTGTTATATACATAATAAGTTCCACCGTGGTTTTCATGTACATGGGCATCTCCCAATCTACGGGGATAATATGGACAAAGGATTTGTTGGTTATGCCGCTCCTGGCAACTTTCTGGGGGGCCAGTGTCAATCTCCGCCTGTTGACACGATTATGGATGATCAGCTTGTTTAGCGTTTTACGCATTTGCGTAGTCATTATTGAGGACAAGCTGAGAAGTCTGATACAGGCCCACTCGACAAAGTATGAGCATGTCTTTGACCATTTCCACAAGCTGGAACGTGTTGTTTCCAAGTTTAACGAGGCGTTTGGGAGCTGCATTGCTGTGGACTATTTGTCACTGACTGTGTCAATTACCATCTCGGTATTCCAAACAGTGCTTTGGCTGTTGTCGTCCAATGTCGGGCTGGGGTTGCCCACGGCTGTGACCCTCCTTCTACCCTGTGCCATCGTCTTTGTAGCTTTTGACAAGGCTAATGACTTTCAATTGCAGGTATAGTTCCTTCAGTTACACGTTTTATGGAAAGGAATAAAATAATAAAAAGTAACTGATTTATTAAACAGGTAAACACTACAGTCTCTCTCATGAAGGATTTGAAGGGTAACGATACGAAGGTAATATGCGCAGGGTACAAAGTGTTGTTAAGTGGTTAATAAATTATTTTATTGGATAGTCTTTATTTTCTTGGATTTTCGTAGATTGTTATGCAGTTTATGAGTGCATTGAAAGAGCCCGTGTGCATCATGCCGGGATCCTACTTTAAAGTCAATAGACGCACTGTAGCAGCAGTAAGACCACATTTGTTGCGAAAATTATAATGTACTTTTAAACGATAATGTATGGTATGCTGAATTTTACGTGAAATTATTGTCTAGATTGTCAGTACTGTTACAACGTACACCTTGGTCATTGTACAATTTCATCGAGGTGATAAAACAACATAGCTTCTTCACCAGGCATATAGGTCATAGGATTCAAGAATGTTTTATTTTTCATCCCTATTTTTATTATGTATTGCGCATGGATAATTTAAATAAACTGCAGTACGCGTTAAAATACGCGTGCATGATTATTGTGAAAATACGCGTATGATGGAGTAAAGCAAAACAAAGTATATGACAGACAGGACGCTAATCGTATATAAGCACAACCCGATAACTACATTTACAAGTTCAAAAATTAATCTAGCGTATGCGGCAATTGGCAACTTTGAATGAGACAATAAAACGAAATGACATGACATGACAGATTAATTAATTAATTAATACGCTTTATGGATAGCGCATACAAAATTTCGTTAGAAAATTGAAAATTCAATATCTTACAATTAGTTGTTTCCCCCTTGAGATAATTGGTACGCATACATATTTCTTTTCATCACCACAATCTAATTTTAAGCAAGATTACATCAGAAAGTAAAAATGTTCGTAAATATGCAGTGACATTCGGAGATTATTTTTTTAGATATAAAGCCAGCGAGAATACATACATGTACATTCATATTATATACATACTAGAAAAAAAACTATTATCCACAATCCACACAAGCAGAGAAGAGAAGGACTAAAGTAGAGAGAGAGAGAGAGAGAGAAAAAAAAATTTTTCAAAAGAGTATTGCACCTTAGAGAAGTAAATTGATATATCAAGGAAGACCTCAGAATTGGCGTAGAAAAAACTTGTAATTTGTAAAACAAAAAATTACGAATTACGTTAAAAATATAATAAGTTGAACAACGAAGAAGCTCTCCTCTCTCAGGGTTTTAATTAAGTAATAAGAAAGAAAGGGAGGTAAAAAGACACACAAGGATCTCGATTTTGGTGGTAGTATATAGTTAGAGAGAGATGGTGTATATAAAAAAAAAGAAATCTGGTGGTTCAGCCCCTGCTGCAGGCACAGGGGGAACAGCAAGTAATATAATCCAGGAACTACCGTGGGGGAAATGTGTTGCACCTACGACAGACTTGAAACCAATGAATAATGGGATATCTGTGTCTCTGGAATCAGTGTCAAGGGACTGGACCAATGGATTGAATAGTTGAATGAGTGTAAACAGCTCGCGGAAAGTAAAGTTAAAACCCTTTGCCAAGAGGTAAACACTCCGGGAATATATATATATTTTTTTATGGGTTTCTAATTGTTTTTATAAAAGTTGGAGGATTTGGCACAGCACAGAGTAGTTATAGTTTGTATTATAGATCCATGGGATTTGGGATACATGTTTTGTAATCTGGCTTCTCTGGTTTACTGCTACAATGATTTGAAAGATAATAATAACAGTCTGTTGAGACGTTCACGGCCAGTTCCATGATCTGATGGAATTGTTCCGTATCGGTGGTCGTAGTCCAGACACAAACTACCTCTTTATGCGTGATTGTGTGGATAGAGGTTACTACTCTGTTGAAACGGTCACCGCCCTCCTTGTATATTATATTCTTCCAACTCCTAATATATGCAGACATTGAATTCAAAATGCATGAGAATAATACATACCTACTTACCTTACCTACATCAATTACTCATATAGGCAAATAGCCACTTTGACTAATTACAGATTAGATATAGCACTGTAGAACTAATTTTGTATTGTAAGGTAAGGTGAGGCTTGCATCCGACGACGGCCTGCCCCGATTTGCTCTACCGAATTTTGACGTCACAAATAAGAAAAAAGAATATGAGGATACCAGGTAGTGTTCCATTCCATTACAAAGATATTATAGTCCTAGTCTACTTCCCAAATATGCATAAATATCAATTGCTCCTTTCCCACAAAACCCATTTTGATTAATTAGATGCTGAACAATTAGCTCTGTTGTACATTATGTTTTAGCAAAACTGCATTGTAGTCGCGTGCCATTGTCGACGCTCATGTTCCGTACATCTAGAGACGCTCAGATCGGTCCTTTCTATGTACAGTTCGAGTAAGCAGAAAAAAAAATTGCTACACCCGTGCAACACTTACCTATTATCAGAAATATAAAAGTATATTTCCACATCTTCACTATGGGTAAAAAATTAGGGCTAACTAAAGCGTTACCAGTTGAAGCAACCAACACAGTAGTTCAAATGGAACTGTACAATCTCTTCAAGTTGACCTTACGTCCTGGTCAACGACTCGGATATAGCATCTTCACCTTAGACTCGCAAAATCAATTACATTTCTCGGCGTATAGTCTTCCTACAGCTGTGGTTGCGTTCCGATTTGCAGCAACACTCTGGGCTGCGTACTTTTACGATACAGCCCATGCTATCTTTGCAAGCGCCTTTTCCGTTTCAACACATTATCGTGGAGAAACGTCAGAATTTGTGAATAAGCTTTCCGCATACAACCTCTTTTTCGCGGACTTAATGAGTCTTTTTCTGACATTTGCGCATCGTCACAGGATTATAAAATTTCAAAATGATTTGACAAGGATGATAGAACTAGCGTCATCGTCATCGGCGTCATCTACATCCGCCCAAAAGGTTCTTACAGACTCGTTGGCGTCAGCATCCAGAAAATTAAGGAAATTGAAGATGTTCATTCACTGTGCTTTCTTTTACCATTTTTTGACCCAAATGTTTTGGGTTTGTGGAAGGTTGTTTTCAGATCGGGAGAAAGTGAAGGAATGGTCGTGGGCAATTTATGGCGTTCCTTTCTATGTTATCATTTGGGGCTCTGCGTTAAACCTCCGACTTTTCGCCAGACTCCCATTTGTCACAGTTTGTTTGTGTTTGAAAGCATGTGCTTCCGTACTGGAGGGGCGAGTTGATGCCGTGATCGAGAGCACTAGTGACGACAAGGTATTATCTCTTCTGGAACATGTGTTTAAACTTGAGCACCTTGTTGAGCAATTCAATGCGGATATTGGATTCTTTATGGCGTTGGACATCCTTTCCTTGCTATTTTCAATCATTATACCCTTGTTTCAATTCCTCGTATTCGCTTTGAGTGGAAACGTCGGTGGTGGTATCACTTACTTTATCATTGTTATGCTGTATGCTTCTACTCTATTCGCCGTTTTTGATGCAGCCCATAGCTTTGAATATGAAGTAAGTTGTTTATGAGCAAACTGTGTCATAACTCATACCACTCATGTTATAAACCTTAAAGGATGAAAACTTTTTGAAACATCATAATAATGCATTGCGTGCCTATTTTCTAATTTAGGGAAGAAAGCTCACAAAGGCGAAATCTAAAATTTCGTGTAATAATTTATCAAGCGGGACTACAAAAAAGGTATTTTAGTTCTCTGCCAAAATACTCAATTTTTTCATTTTCTCCTATCCCTTGATTCCATTTATATGCTCTCATTTAGCTTTTATTTCAGTGCCTGAAAGGTTTCGAGGACCCGACGTGCATCAGGCCAGGCTCCCTTTTCAAAGCCAATCGCTGCACACTAACTGCGGTAAAGAATTATTTACATTATTTATTCACGATAAATTATAAAGCATGCACTCAATACTCAATTGAGTAATTAAATATTAATTTGAATCACTTGCAGATTGTTAGCACAATTACAACGTACCTCGTTGTCATTCTACAATTTCGTCAGGATGAACGCAAGCGACAATAAAAGAGTTATATGAACCTACAGAACACCTCATAAAACCGTGCAGCAAATATTTATATATTGGAATTGAAATTAGTCTAATTAATTAGTTAATAAGCTCCATGAGCCGTCTCATAACCATATTCCAAGTGTGGTCCCACAAATTCCAAAATGCGTCGAATCCCAATGCAAACCGACCAAAATTCCGTTCGTACCAAACTTCACAGCTTGATTAAGCTGTCCGTATCATGGAGTCAGTTCCCTAGGCCTACTCGCCTTTTCCATTGATTCCCAAAACAATCTAACTTTTTCCATTTGGAGCAGTCCCTTCCTCATGCTCATTCTTCGAGTCGTGCTCATCGTAGCAAGCCTAATATATCTCAACTTTTTTGTAAAGGACATTTTCAACAAATACTATATTCGTCAGCAAAAGCCCACCGAATGGACCTTGGCTCGGACACGATCCTAACTGCAAATATTTTGTGTAGTGATGTCATTTTGGCTATCCTGATTATCACGAAACGACGCAGCGCATCTTCAGCTTTCACAACTTGTTTATCAACTTTATTGCCGAATTAGTGGAAACAGGCGAGGAAGAAGAGATTTTCAACAGGGAAATCGACAAGGCAAGTTTTGTGATAAGGTGGAGGAAAATCATATTCCATGCATTCCTCTCGTTTGCTTCGAGCAACTGCTCTATTTTCATCTACATAATTTTCGTTCGAGGGAACGTGTTTGAAACACGATGGACGCTGTATGGCAATGGCATACCCTTCTTTTCCATTTTCGTGGCTGCTGCCGTGAATCTCCGTCTCCTCTCTCGGCTTTGGACGCTAACTCTGTTTAACGGTTTTGCCATTGGTGGAGTCATTATTCACGACAAGTTGAGGAAGTCCACTGGGGAGAAGGAGACAGTCGCCAATGTATGGGATCTTTTGGCCCATTTCCACAGACTGGAGAATGTTGTCTCAACATTTAATGAAGCCTTTGGAAGTTACATTGCCGTCGACCTTTTGTCCCTGCTTGTCTCAATTACAATTTCAGTGTTCCAAATGGTTCTTTCCTTGTTATCGTCAAATATAGGTGTTGGACTGACCACGTCTATTGGATTGCTGCTGCCATGCGCTGTTGTATTTTTTATTTGTGACACGCCAATCAGTTCCAGACGCAGGTAATGTATTGTGGTTCGTCTGTAATTCCAGTAAAAGTCTACTCGCTGGAAATATTGATTATAATATAAATGTGTAAGTACTGTTTTGGTTTTGAAGGTTATATCATGTGTCCCTATTGAAGCAATTCTCATTGAAACATGATTTGTCTCATTTTAAGGTAAGGTGATATAATTCATAATTCCTCAAAACCAAAAAAAAAAAAAAAAAGTTATCTATCTGAATCCTTATTTAATTAAATACATTCCATGTCCAAACGTTAGTCAACTTAATACCACTAATATCTATGTTTTCCACAAGATAGATGGTCAGTACAGTTTCAACCTACGCCTTTGTCATTGTTCAGTTTCACCGAGGGGACTACTCCTAGAGTAAACACACCTATTCAGCCCAAGTCTCTTAGTGAAAACAGAAATCAACACAATAAACATTTGTGCAAGGTATATTCGATAAAAAACTATAATAGAGTAATCTTACATAATTATAATATAAGATTTGGGCAATTAAACTGAGTGAGTGAATTAAACGAATGGCAATTATATTGATTCTTGACCACTTGCGCTACAAAACCCTTCAGTTCTCACTCAAGTTCTCTCTTTACAATTATATAAAGTTCTGTGCATGTGCATCTCCCGGGGACTTTTTATACTTTTAATTCATCATTTTTTATACCATAATATATTATCGTATCCATATATAGCCTCGCTGACCAGCAATGGTTCGAGCTATTCAATACGACCGTACCTGGACAGCAGCGTCCGCCCGCCCGTCAACCGACTCATCTTCAGTTCAAGGAGAACTCTATCATTTATTCAAAACTGCGCTGAATTCTTGTCAATCCATTGGATACTCTGTATTTTCCTTAAATCCCGATGCAAGACTTCACTTTTCCTTCTGTAGCTTCCCCTTCCAAAT
>JAANSN010004365.1:0-15326 GCA_036850665.1 Dicranocentrus wangi | reverse complement strand
AAAATTTTAAACCGCTCAACAGAATGTTATACAACTTTCAAAGGACATTTCCGCACTCCTTATTTTTTACGTTTACATGGTATATTAATATTTACCTAGGTATAGAAATCCAAAGGCTCCGCTTTCATAAAGTTTCCGTGTCACTCTTCTTCCCGAGTGTTGCAAAACAAACCCTATACGCTTTGGTCTGCGACAAATTTATTTGGTCGGTAGGTTGAGCCTGAGCGATTAATGTTTAACGTGGAAATTCTAGGGGGTCTAATGAGACCATCTGCTTTGCAGTAGAACAACAGCCGAAGACTGGTTTTGAAATGATAATAATTAATAGTCGTAATAGTACATACAACATAAGTTAAAAAAAATTATCTGTGATAAGACCAGCGTAATGTTAAACCCCACAGACAGACACATTTTCAGACTAGTAAACCTCATACTTTATCGAATGCATGCTTTTAGTAAAGGATACTATCCAGCGACCACTAATTATCTTCCTCATAGCTTATTTGCAGCAAGCTCCAGGAACACTTTAATTAAAGTATTCCGGTTTTCTCAATGCACAATAATGTATGTTTGCTTGTAGTGGTAAATGTAATTTATGAGACGTCATATGCACAGCTTCTACTTAATTAGCATTGTAACCTCGATCCAAATGAGAATCAGTTCAGACAGTTAATCCAATTACTACTAAACTCTGCACAACTCATTCACACGGCATAAAAATATATATCAGATTTACTAGTAACAAATTCAACCACAACCACAATATAATAAAAATGTATTCAGTTAATATTTTAATAATCAATGTCAATAAATTCGTTTCTGCATTAAAATATTTTTAAGCTTAAACAATGATTCTCAGACAATGAATTCTCTAGCCAAAGCCAACCATCAAAGCGAAAAAGATACTACTCCACTCCACTCCACTCCACACCACGCTATCTATCTTGTAGCTCTCGCAAGTTCGGTGTGCCATCTCTATACGACACGACTGCGACTCCTTCTTCGCCTTTTCGCACGTTCCTCTTTGCTCATCTATCTCCATTGCAAGATGCAAGTCCTCTCCCCAACAACAACGCAACGTTGTTGGAGAATGAATGTTTGGAGAATATGCAAATGAGGGGCTCAAAAAAGCGCAGCTCATGATTAACATAGGTAAAAAAAGGTAAGTAAGTATTTACATTATTGCATTCACTCCAAGTCATTATGGGCATTTTACATGTTTTATCCGATCAAGATTATCATCATCATCCCTTCTATTCATTCCATTCCATTCTTCATATGCGTACGTACGTACGTATGTATGCATATGAATATTATTATTATGGACCTTCTCTAGTTTTTTGTATTGTACCAGAGTCGGTCGGGGGAAGGAACGGGACGGATTGAGTTTTTGTTGTTTTCTCACAAATTTAATTTCTTTCATTTTTTGTTGATTTTTACTGCTTTCTAAATCCTTCCTTCACAATCGCAATCCATAAAATTTGTTTTGGGAATTATAGCTACGGTTGACAGCTGGTGCATGGTGGTGTGACGAATTTTAAGGAGCGGAGGCGGATCGGACGGATGTTTAGTTTTTAGTTAGTTTCCTGTCTGTTTTACGAGTTGGAATTTGGAATTTTTGATTTAAACAGTAGTCTTTAGCGATGGGGTCCAAACAGGAGCAGGACGAGAGGGAGGGGACTGTGATGACCACCTTAGGCGTCATGTAAGAAGTTGACCACCCACATGGGGGCCACCCTTTTCACTTTTTGTGTGATGCTGTTATGACTAATTATTATTACTTTATTATTATTAGTTTTAAAATGACTAAAAACGCCATGTCACGCGATGTGGTTGATTTATTTAAACTGGTTTTTACCGTAGAGCAAAGTCGCACATTAAAGCCATTGAGGAGGAGTATTTAGCGTACTCAAATAAAATAAAAAGTATTCACGACTACCTGCGGCGCACTGACCTGCCGTACCAGCGGAACGAGGGGGTGCTCAAGAATTTTATGATGGTCGTGATGACCCCATTGTGTAACAACGACAACTTGAAGGGATTGGTGGCACCTGCGGAGATTGGTCTGGTCGTGTTTTCGTTGGGGGCTGGAGTTGTGGAAGCGTTCTCTTATTTGGTAGACACTGGTATGTTTGTCAAACTAAATCATGAGCTAATTAATTAATCACATCCTTTGTCTTTAACGAGAGGCGATGTTTTAATAATCAGTCATTGTAAGTTATGGAGTCAATAAATTACATAATCTAGGAGAAATTCCGTTTGGCGAGCGTGGCGGGATAATTAACGTATGTGAAGAGTTTGCATTACCTCTGCCTGGAACTTACAAGGTTGGATTTGAAAATAGTATTTCATATTATATTGAATTGAAAGATCAGTTTATAATCATGTGCTATGTAATTAGGAACGTGGAGTCGCTGCTGCACCTGCTTCCAAGATTCTCGAAGACATGCAAACTTTGGTTAATAAGGTAATAATGTCCTCACTCAATGTTTTATTTGAAATTATTTGCATGTCTCAATTTTAACTGTGGGTAAAAGTTTTTTGCGTGCTATTCTTATTAGTACGGTCTCATAATGGATAAGGAGATGCTGATGTTCGTTGGACGGCAAGATGTGTGTATCGTTACCAGTTGTATGAATTGGCTAATTGCCCAAGCTCCTGGTACAGTCCATAGTTATACTTACATAACGTTAAGTTATGCTATCCCAGAATTCATAAATGAAGGAAGCTTGAAATGAAAACTTGACACTGTTTTTATAATTTAGAGAGAAAAGCGAAATTCAAGGTGTTCTCCCTTGAGATACTGGTCATGGAGTTGTCTCGGTTGTCATACCGTCCTGAAATAAATCCAGCGGTTATTCAGCACGAAGGTGGATCTGCCAAGTTTATATACCACACTAGGTACGACTTCCTCCCTTCGCTGGCCTGCGAGTGGCATCAGAAGGTATTTAATTTGGTGATTTTTTAAAAATGTATTTTTGATTTCACAAATTCGCAATTCACAAAGTCAGCCTTGGAAGAATGGGTTCGCAAGGTGCATGCATATATAACAGGTTCGTCCTGGGCTAACAATAAGTTTAGTCTCGTCGAATCAAATCCGCTCAAGTCAAATTGAAAAGTTATAAATCATTTCAGAATTTGCATTTACAATAGATTGAAAATGTAACTTTTATATCTGTTAATATAACTTTATTTTTGTTTTCCGCAGAAAGAGCATGCCAGAGGGCTTAATTTGTGTGCTAGAACCGTGGCTCTAAAACGTATCTACAATTCCCTTTTTTATTTGTGCCATTTGTTCGGTAAAGACATGGAACCAGCTAAACACAAGCCAACCTTACCCACGGCAGATATTACGGATAAACGACTTGAATTATCTATGCAAGACTGGATGGACAGGAACATGGCACCACCTCCACCCGGGCGGTCCTTCATTTTCACGCAAACCGAAATTGACAATGTGATCTTTTACGATGGAAAAGAGATATCAGAAAATGATGAAGGGTTTGAACCGGCCGAGAGTGACCTGGATAGGAGTGATTACAATGACAGTTCAACCGATGCGTATGTTGGATCCTCGCCCTCGAATTAGATATTGTTTTTAGAGTTCGTTTGGTAAATAATGATACAAATATGTACTAGTTCCCTTTTTTCTTTCATAGTTGCCTTAATTGTAAGATTCTCTGACTATGAAGTACTACGATGACTAGTCTGTCATATTACTTGAAACTATGTGTATTCAATCACCTTTTCACATCAGTTATGGTCAATCGAATATGAGACATCATGATGTGTGATTTATTGGTTCCATGCGCCTAGATGAAACATGAATTCACGTCTCGTCAAAGCCGGACTCATGTTTAATGTTTACTTCCATGTATCGTATGTTTTTGTTTAGCTACGAATAATAATTTCAATATATCCAATGAAATTCATAAAATATGGTAAATTGTACTATTACAGGGTTTGTATTAGGCGAAATTATGTGTAATCAGTAATTTGAGGGTTTGGTTTTGGTGTCCTTCAGTTTTAATGTTTCTTCATTAAAAATTTAAAAATTATGGTGAGCACGACGAGACGTCCCGACATTCAGGAAGTTATGTCTCGAAGGATCAAAGTTAAAGGATTATTTATAGGTTAAGCATAGGTTAATTATTAGGAGGTACTCTAACTAGAATCGGTATTGTATTGAAAGCTCCATTTGGACATGACAACTTTACTCTGTATTAGCCTTTACGCAAGGTTCCACGGAAATCGTCTACGATGGATCAGAGGAAACACTACTTGCCAACAACGACACTAGTATCATACTAGTGGACTTTAGTGGAAAAACTCCAGTCACTTTTTGCTTTAATGATTACAAATTGTAGATTTTATTTACTTACGGTAACACATCTTAACACGATAACTTACTATAAACTGAGCTCGCGTTCTATAGTTTGTATACAAGTACCGAACGGTGTGTTTTGTAACGACAGTATTTTAGATCCTAATCATTAAACTAATTAATTTGTTGTTTTAAATTTTTAAACAAAAATACATAACTCGAAAAAAATTCCAATCTTAATAATAGTAAGTACTTTAACTTTACTCTCATTGTTTTCATAGAGGATTTTCATATTTGACGTTTAGATTTAGTTTATGGATCATGTAGTGTATTAATAGCATTGTAATTAATAACAGAAATGCTTTAGTACATTTAACATTAGCGCAAGATGTCAATGGTTCGTAATGCATAAACGGTAGATTTCTCGTCACACATTCTATTTATAAATTATACCATTTAATTTAATTCCGTTTTAGATGGAATCCAAGATTGAACATCCCTTTCATGCAGGCAATAATAATGCAACCACATACTATAAATATAATAGCTGCATCGTATAAATGAAAGGATAATAATATATTGCCATGTCATGGTCTGTGCTTGGTTTTATACGCGCAGAAAAAGATTACATCTGAGAAAACACGTCACCAATTTGCTGGAGATTGTAATAATTGACGCATGCAATGCTAGTCGGTTTTTTGCTAAGATTGCATGACGATGATTTGGTGGCGTTGTGAATGCATGTGCGACCATTATTATCGACAAAGAGGGTATTTGTTTATATGCCAAGTAAGTACCTGACAGATTTGTGATGTCTTAAATTTTCCCAGTAGGTATTAGATGGAACCCCAAAAAGGAATAGTGGTCATCATAACTTCGCAGATGTATATAAATATTGTGTGTTCTCACCTTCCTCCATCACTTGTTCGACGAAAGAGTCACGGTAAACAACGGGGTCTTCTTGACTGAACCGTGAATAGTAATTTGATAAACTAAAGAGAAGCATTCGTGTTGAGTGACCATTTACATAATTTTTCATAGCTTGTCTGGAACCAAGTGTGTGCTAGCTTAAGCCGGAGTGTGGGTGCTGCTGCTAGTCTCTATACCTTCCAATAATCCGTAAGTTTTTGTCTTTTTTGTAGTCCACATACCTGCTTTAGCAACGTAGTTTCCAGGTAGCAAAAAAGGTAGAATGGGTGCGTGGGCATTAAACCCAGGCTCATTTGCCAGGATTGAATAAAGGCTGAGATTAGCAATTACATGAGTCATACTCATCTTTTCATCATTGCAGGCAGCGTATTAGTAACAGCAGAATTTTCAGGCAATACAAGAACTATCTATGCATCATTTTAAAGCTGGGATATCGCCCTGCAGGATTGGAAGGTTTTTTTTTATTTGTTAAAAATGACCTTCGTCAGTTCTCGTGAAGCCCGTAGGCTTGTCATGACATTGAGATTACCATCATTAAATTTATTCTGACCAAAAAGAAATAATATATAAATGGTATTGTTTCGTAGTCCGTTGTGTTGAACTCTTGTGTTCTCGGTTGAAATGATGTAGAAAACTGAAATGAATACGTCTATAGTTGAAATGAAATGTCTATAGTTCATGAAATAAGTTAGATTGAAACTGTCGGAATATTATAGTGGACTTGTGAATTAGTCTTCAAACTTTTTAAAGTCGAAGATGGTAAATAATAAGGGAATCGCGAAACAATTGGAAATCTGGCAGATGAGAAATATGCAGGTTGACGATGGGGACTGTTTCATTACGGGGCTTACCTTTCGACAATAAATTAGACTGAATGCATGAATAGCGGGCCATGTCAGATCATCCTATATTGCATATTATGTATATCCTTTTGTAACGCTGATACAATCAATTTGTTGACATGCCTCAAAACTTTAGAGGACACTACTTGCATTTTTTAAAGATTATATCAGTATTATTAGTACTTTATACACATGATTGCATTATTTTGAAGGTAGACAGAGCTTCCGCTTCTGATAATGAGTAATCATACTTGGAAGTTTGAAGTGGTAGTTGTGCTGTAATGTCATTGTTTATATGCAAGTTATTGTAAACCACAATATACCAAATCCACTGAACTGACTCACTTCAGATCTAATCATTTTTCGTTTGAATTAATTGAAATGCTTAATGTTCTGCTACGCTTTGTTGCACACATGGGTCCATTGGAATAACTGGAGTTATCGTTACAATTGGAAAATAAATAAGATGGACACCCATGGATGAATCTCCTAATAAGTGGGATAATATGTGTCTACGTATTTATAGACCGTGGGCTAACTTACATGCAAACATGATAATAGCTTTGCTTTTCCATTGAAACGTGTTGTACATATTTGGCTTGGCATAACATGCAATGGGGAATACCAACAAGATTTAGTGATATTAGTGTTATTGCTATTGGTTTGGAAGAAGAAAGTATTAAAGTAAAAAAAGTAGTTCATGACGTTTCTAAATATATTTGTTTCCAGGCACGCTCACAAAAATGGGGCGAACATTTTTTGTGCAAATTTTTATTTTAGCAGCCTTGTGCATTCACTGCTATGGACAAGGAAAACCTCCACAAAAAGCTGACGTAAAAATTGTGAATATTAACGGGAATGGAACTGATGCTAGATTAGGCCTCCTAGCTTCGCAATTAGGTATGCGACTAAAGTTTTGAGTGAAATTGGCAGCTATCATAATTTAAAAAAAATTTATGATTGCCGACTTGAATTAAGGTCTTGCCCCTGTCCCCGGTGCGAGTTATGGTGGTGGAAATGCACCTCCTGCGGAACTTCCACCACAGGAGTATCTCCCCACGGGTGGGGCACCCGATCCACCACCCCCACAACCCGCCGCAGGATACTCAATCCCTACAGATGGCGGAATCCAAGGAGGCAATCTAGTCAGTCCTACCCAGTGTCAATGTGTGCCTGTGGAACACTGCCCTTCCTACAATGGGGGTGGTGACGCCCCTCCTCCCGGCCAACACGGTGGAAATATCCCTGTGGTTGGTGGAGGTGAAGGCGTATATGGACAACAAGGTGGTAACTTGCCCGTTATTGGCGGGGGTGGTGGTGGTGGTCAAGATGCAGGTGGCTCGTATGGTGGGGGAGGTGATGGGCAGCATGGTGGAAATTTACCATTGGCAGGTCATGGTGGCGCGGACCCTGGGTATGGAGGTGCGCCCGGTGGCGGAGAGGGGAAGCCAAACACTGATGGTTCAGGTCTGCTGGATTTGAGAATTGTTAACAGGGTAATTACCACTAACTGCAACTTTTACGTATATATTGCAGCATTCTGTTATTATGAGTGTTGTTTTAATACTTACATAATTATTCCCATGCACAGCCATTAAGTTCTGGTGGAGTCCAATGTCTCAATGGCCAGGTGTTCTGTTGTGATCTTGGCAAAGACAAACCACTTCCTCCTCCTATCAGCAATTACGATGGTCAACAAGGAGGTTTTACTGGATATGCGACTTGCGGCGCAAGAAACTTTATTGATGTTCCAAACAAACAACTTGAATACGGAGAGGTAAATACGTGGTTTACTAATTCCAACAAAAGACATACACCGCGTTACTGAAACTGAACGCGTGAAGATACTAATAATAATAATACTTTAAAATTAAAACATTACAGGCAAAGTTTGGAGCATTCCCGTGGATGAGCGGTAAACGCCACAAAACATTTTTCATTAGATTTCGCATAATATTTTGAATTTTTGCAATGCTAAATGCATGTAGGTAGATTAATGTATTATTTGTTCCGGAACTTAGTGATTCTTGGAAAAGGAAACAATTATGTTGGGGCTGGTGCTTTAATTTCCCCTTTCTACGTCCTCACGGCTGCACACAAGATCAAGTCCTGGAAGTAAGTTACCTAATTACTAATAACACAACTTTACTTTCCCGAATGATACCTTGTCAAATAGAATTACTATTGGTATATTCTAAATCTATACATATATATATATTTATCCTTTTCCTCTGTGCATTACAGACCTGGTGCATCAATGAAGGTCCGATTTGGAGAATGGAACGCCAAGGAAGATGACGAACCCTACAAAAACGTAGAGATTCCCGTTGAAAGCGTGCTAATTCATCCTGGTTTCAACAGTGAAAATCTTCAGAATGATGTGGCTCTCGTGAGATTAGCTCAACCTATAGATACCAAAGGATACCCTCACATCAAGGCTGTCTGCTTACCACAAAAAGGCTATCAATACACCGGGCAGCGGTATAAAGTTTTATCGACCATAAAAGCTACTTTCTTTTTTTTAGTACAATACCACTTATGTATTATGTTTTAACTTTTGTAACTTTTTTTTTACCTTGTATAGTTGTTGGGTGGCTGGATTTGGAAAGGATGCATTCAGCGGTGGCAAGCATTCGTACATCATGAAAGAAGTGGATTTGCCAATTATGGACAGTAACCTTTGTGAGCAGCGCCTACGAACCACTCGACTTGGCAAATATTTCGAGTTGAACCGATATAGCTTCCTTTGTGCTGGAGGTGAGGAGGGTAAAGATGCGTGCACGGGTGATGGTGGTTCACCTCTTGTATGCGAAACCGGGAAAGGGTGGCAAGTGGTGGGTCTTGTTGCGTGGGGCATTGGATGCGCCGATTACGGCATTCCAGGTTAGTTTCGGCCTTGTCTCTTAAAAAACCTGCTCTCACATAGAATATATAATTACAGGCTGTTTGTTTCTCAATAATGGGGCGTTCATGTTTACGCTATATGCTCTACAGGTGTCTACGTCAATGTGCCCAACTATGCGGAATGGATCAACGAGGAAATTTACAAGTCTTGAAGGCTAACATTATAATATTTACAAATCCTCTTCTGCTACCACTTCTTCCATACTGTTTCTTTCAGCAGTAAAAAATAAAATTTTCAAACTGACTTGCTCAGTTTGAACGAAAAACCGGAAAGCTTGTTCGTAATTGTTTCGGCTTAATCGCCCACTAAAAACCACTACTGTTTTGGCAAACTCTCCGACTCAGCTTTGGCAGTTCTCTTCATCTACAACGATAAAATCCTCAAGGGCCACAACAAATTTTCAAATGTAATAAGGCACACACCTGTTGGCCCTGAACATAAAAAACCACAAGTTATATAGTTCTTCCCTAAAGTACTATCTCTCCTAATTACAACAACATCAGGTTAGACTTGGTATGACGAAGGTAGAGAGCCTTTCTCACTTGAATAGCCTCACTCAGACAACCGGGAGAAAAATTGAGCACAAGCAAAACACGAGTCCATGAAAGTTTGCGTGACTTACTTTAGTGGTTCTTACGAGAGCCCCTTTTAGCACACCACACCACCACCACCACCACCACCGTTACAGCTTTCAATAAAGATCGGCTCCTCCAACTCTCCACTCCGCAGTCAACATTTCACTGCGTCTTTATGCTCTCTCTCTCTCTCTCTCGATGTGGCTCTTGTGTGGAACAGCTTTATATACAGCATAATATTATTCTACTCGTAAACTTTCCCCCCTGCGCTTCCCTGTCCTCTTCTATTATCAACCAATTCCCCTCTTCCAATACGAAGGAAAAAGTAACAGGCAAAACGGGAAAGCCAACGATTCCATTTTGTCGCAAGAGCTACTCCACTCCAGTCGTGATCTTTGTGGCTCCTCCAGCCAGATTGCGAGTATGGTCAAATAAGATCAAACGATGATTGACCTTGTACACACTTACCATTTCGCGTGAGAACTCCGTCAAAGTAGAAGAAGTTGCAGCAGATAGGCAGGCGACAACCTGTCGATTATTATTTTTCGACAAGGTAGGCAAAATTTGTTTTTTGTGTTGAGAAATTTATTTTCCATTTTCAAAATCCCGTGAACGTCTGGACATTCTTCCTTATCTGCCGAAGAGGAGAGCATCCCGTGGAGAAAAACATATTATGTAAGTTTGACAAATTTTTGCTAGAGATCTTTCGTAGAACGAAATACAGAGCTTTTCCACAGGTTTTTATTGTAAATTTTCTTGTGAGTTTTATTTTATTTCAACTTTTATAAAGTTTCGTCTCAGTTTGCCTCCTGCTGTAGAAATCACGCCAGTTTTGTACACTTGTTAAGAAGGGGTTACATACAGTTACAGCAGAGTATTTTATGTTTTCGAGCAAGTCCATGAAACGTGACTCGATCCTCTGTTGAATATTTAATGAGAGAACCGAGAAATGGTTGTTAGCGTAGAACGCGTAACATGTAAACGTATTGGGTTTGCGTTATCATTAAAATATTGAGCATTTTAAAGGATATCGCATGAAAGATCAGCTTAAATCTTGACCAGTTCATAGTCAACTTTCATAATATCACCGGGCACTTCTTGTGTAACGCTATCGTCGTTCGTCGAGTGAACCGGAAGAATGAGCAGAATCATAATATTGATCTTTTACCCGTGAATCCATGTATTTTATATAGTTACTAAAAATTGCTACTAATTCTACATAATCTAATGCACTGTTGTGGGTTGTGACTGAAAAGAAATTTACTATTTTCCTCGAATAGGAATTTTTTCGGGCGCACAGTATGAGAGTTAATAAATTCATTGTTAGTTATTATCAGGAAACCAGTGGAAAAATTCGGCTCAGGTATTAAGTGCGTGGGAGGCTGATGGTGGTTTCCTGATTCCTGGGGAGTGGGTGAGTGTGGGAAGTTATAGGATCTCGAAGTGTCTATCATCCAACATGCATGCCAGAGTTTTCCTCACCTAACCCTTGCAAATAAGTAGTATCGAATGTCCCGTCCCGTTGAAAACTTAAATTGTGCCCAATACCTGACAATCTATCTGGGCACAAGGATTTTTATTTCCCACAGATCCACGTACGTCATGCTCATGCATGCACATCTCTCAATTCACCATTATAGGTTAAACCCTAAAACCAGGTTGCAACAATATCTTATATCCAATCCAGATAAATTATGCAGCAAGGTTCCGTAACGTAGACTAATGTTCCCCCTTTACAATCCCATTTCAAATGGGAACTTCCTGCATTTTTAAAGGGTGCAAACGGGGTACAAAATAAAAATACATGTCTTACTCACCTGTTCGTTCGTTCGTTCGTACACACTCAGACGATATTAATTCATTTTTGTTTATATGCGTGCAACATGCATTAAACAGCAAATGCCTTCTTCCTCTTTTGTCCGTCCCAATGGGAAAATGAAGAAATTTTGTTCGTTGACATCGTTTCGCAATATATGCAAACTTCACCTTTACCCAGTGTGTCCTTTCTTTCTACAGACAACTGGTGTGCTTCCACAAATTGTAAAAAGACAAGGATGACTAGACTAATGGCTACACGACACAATAATCATACGTAATAATAGTATCGGGGATCGGGATTCGGGGACACGGGAGCATGTCTTGCAATCAGGGAATGTAATCAATACCTTGCCTGTAACCAAAATCATGTTTGTCTCTGTTGACCAAGCAATTGGAGGGGCAGGAATGGGACATGAAAGGATTGGAGGCAAGAGTGCTTCCTCCCTTTCCGCCCGTCGTGTCTCATTCTCATGCCTCTTCCAGAGAGTTTCATTTCCTGTCGTGTCGCTTTTGGGGCAAGCTGCAATTCGGAGAATAAAACCCTTGCGTAACGCTTCCTTCTTTCTGAGCGTAAGTGGAAGGGTCGGGCATGACTCATCACGCGAGTGTCAAGGGATCACGTTCCTTTGTGCTGAAAAATGAATTAAATTGACTGTAATAATAATGCTTTTAAGAAGCAAATCGGTAGTTCCCTAAGACAAAGGCTGATGGTAGAATTTATATCATAATAAAATTGTAAAATGCCTGACAGAATTTTTAGAATCCGAATCCACATTCTCCATTCATACTATGTTAACGTAATACTGAATTTGGCATTCAAAGCGATTTTACAATGAGGATATGAGATAAGGGTATTTATGTTGCAGAATATAAAAATAATGGATATCGAGTCTAGCCACCTAGTTACGTTATGTAACAATATGGGAATATCACCGTCATACGCATCACAAAGTTTCCTTCTTCTTTTTTTTAAAATCTATTGAAAAGTTACGTAAACTGTATTATATGGCAGTAAGTAGTAACATGTAATGTGGCAATAATCTAATTAAGGCTAACGTAACAGGGTATAATTAATGATTAAAGTGATACTTCAGCATTTCCAATGTAACAATAGAAGCAGCAGCCTTGTCTCAGGTTATTTTGGGGCCTCCAACCAAAAACTGTACACATTCGTAGCCAGTCAGCTATAGGTGGTATATATATGGATGGAGTTGGAATCAATTCCGCTAATTAAAGCACAACAGAGCTCTTCATTCTCTCAAAGATTCTCTTTTCCCTTGTCCGTTTTACTCTCTGGAGCGTGCCGGTAAAGTAAATAAAGTCAATTTACGTCTTCCCTCATCTTCTATCCGGAACCCATGTTTGCATTCCTGTTTTCAAAATATTTTTCTTCGTTCTCCCCTCCTCCGACCGAGTCGATGGAGGGGACAGGGGTACGACGAGGAGGAACTGGGGTGTTATTGAGCATACAAAATAATATATCAGTAATAATAATATATCAGTAGAATCCACGTCACAGGTAAAAATAGCCAGGGAATATTCTCATTCTTGTGTCACTTTTTTCTAAAAAAAAAAAAACGTGTGAAAGTGGGAAAGTGGGTTGGAGACAAGAGTACGTACGTACTCAACTTTTTTCCAGTTACTCAAGTGTGTTAGTAGCGTTCCTGTTTGCAATAAATTATACAGTAGCGGAGAGCGGAGGCTGTGGAGAAACAAAAAAAACACAACACTTTTTGATATTTAAAGTAGGTCTGCTATATTCGCTCTCGCCTAATTTATACAACCTTCCCACACACACCTCGCTTCTTTTTTGTTTCGTTTGAGAAAATGCGACCATGTAGTAGTCACCCATACGATATAACCTCGCCTAGATATTTCACGGATTGCGAAATTGTTTCAGTAGCTATTTTTCCACTCGGCGTGTGTTTATGTTGACACCTGTACTTACAATTAGCTCGGATGACACAACGTAAAAAAATTGTGTGAATGACGTGCATTTTGCATGATAGTGGCACAACGTTGCATGCATTACCTTAAAAATAAAAAAAACCGAGTGTACACTTCACTTCCCGTGAAATCGCTGGTAGGGAAACTGACTGACTGGTAATCCAGGCATGCAAAAAAGTCAAGTCAAGATAGTATTTCCTTTTTGTAATGTGATTACTCTTTTTTCATCATCTTCAATTTCATGAAATGTTAGCATAAGCCAGCCTTCGAACAGTAAATGGAAACAAGTAAGACTATTTTTTTTACTGTAAACTCCAAAAGTGGTGGTGGAGTGGAGAAGCCTATTTTGACCTGAACTTGAAACACAAAGGGATTTTTTGAAGCCTCTTTTAAAGTTCAAAGGGAGAGCATGGGCGTTGTTAACTTTTTCACGGTGGAATAATTTAACAAAATAATAAAAAGGTTCATGAGAAAATGGCTTGGAGCAAGTGCAATTTTAGACCGTGTGAAACTCCGGGTGCAGTATATTATGCGATAGGTGTATGTATCGTCTTGTGTATCATAATATAATCTATGATAATCAATGCGTGGCTGAGGAAAGTGAGATGTTTTACTATGATAATCAGGGTGAGTATAATCAGGTTATCAGAACTGGGGTTCAATGGAAGGAGGGTCATTGCGACATCGGGGAAATTAGAAAAGGGATTTTTTGTATCCGCAGTCAAAATTGTTGGTGTTCCATGCGTGGTGGGTGATACAGTGACGAGAGCGAAGGTGTGGCGAGACTAAATGTCACCGTGTGGTGTAGACCATTAAAGAAATTGTTACTTATTTATTTTCAAAATATTTTTTTTTAAACGCACTCTTTTGAAGCTGTATTGGGTGTAGAAGAAGAATACAAATTGCACTTTAGGCGACTATATTTTAAATTGTCGTGTGGGAATTGAGAATCTCATGTTTCAACACTGCGTTGGTGTATTTTGTGTTCTAATAAATAACACGTTTTAAGTATATTGCTTCTAAACAGGTAACTTCTTTGTGTTATTATCATTATGCTTTTAATATTATGTACACATTTTGAAAATTTAGACCCTACTGCAGTACCAAATGCACCTCATTATTGCATTGGCACAGTTTATTCGCTTCAAGTGTCACTCCTGAAATCCTGGCGACATTCGTATAAATAATGCAGGATACGAAAGTGATAGTGTTGAGGACGACCCAGCGACAAGGACTAAAAATACCGCTGCGTTGTTTCCAATTCGGTGAACTTGAATTTATACATTTGTCAAGCCAGAAATTGTACGGTTGTTGTACCATGCCATCAATGTTGCTGTTCGACAGTACTCAGCCGGAAAATCTTACCATAAAACCGTAATTGTCTATACATGGAGTAAAGTTACTTTAAAATGGGCATTCTCTGATAGAGCGTATATATTTTCGCATAACATTGAACATGGATGGAGGAGAATCGTGTAGGAGTTGTGGGAAGGGAGTAAGGCGTGAATATGGGAACTACTCGGATAATGCATCCACCAAATCCAAAGCCCGTATTCATATTAAATTCTTCAGGTATTTGACCTAATACTGATGATTTCCCCCTTTGTTGATACTGTGTCGTCGCTGTGGGATGAAATAGGAAGTTGGCCGATTTTCCTTTGTCATTTGTTGACTGCTGCTCCACGTCTCTTTCCGTATTCATATACAATTGTATACAATACAAAAGTGTCTGCTCATAGTTCCATCCTGGAAAGTGTATATTTACACATATAGGTTTTGCGAAGGGGAAAGCCAGAGCCAATATTCGTAAAAAACCTCTTCTGTTACCGCAGCATCCTTGTGTCACACTGATAAACCTGCATTTTCATCTTAAAGCATTTCTCGAAGGACCCCCTTTTCATGTGTACTCTGCCCATTAAATCATGACAGTTTCATTCAAATTGCTCAATTTATGTGAATGGAGAGAGCTCCCAAGAGTGTACCAG
>JAANSN010004364.1:0-15327 GCA_036850665.1 Dicranocentrus wangi | reverse complement strand
CGTCCATCAGTTTTTCTGGAAGAAAGCTGGATCAAACTTTCTCAATAGCACCGTTGCTTTGTTGGACGGCATTGTACCTCCAGCTGGTCATTGCTTGCACATCACTGACAATGAGTGAATTTTTTCACATCGTACAGTATAAAACGAATATTATTGCATCGGTATTTATTGCATACATCATTTATTGCTCCGCTCATGGGCTAGGCTAGATGATGCATGAACCTAGTTTATCGCTTGGTCTCCTAATAATTCACATGATAACCAACGGTCATTGCCATTTAACCCTTTCATGCAGTTGCATTGCACTGATGATGAGCAAAAATAAACAATGTGTGAGCAGAGCAGCAACCACCAAATTGTAAAATATTATGTTAGTTGTCTTTTAGTCCTCCTCCTGCGAGTATTATAAAAGTGGATTCTGATGAAATCGGCGAGATGCAATGCAATAAATACGAAAATTATTCACCAAATCATTTTATTTTATTCCAGCTGAACACGAAAAAGGAGGATGGCTCTATTACCAACCATTTGGAAGCTCACTTTGTTCAAGGCTCGGGTCCCCATCATCAACTGACGACTACAGTTCTCGGCCCAGGAGAACATCCTACAATACCCATTGAAGGTATTAATCGACTGGATGCCTCTCATTCAAAAATGACCTCATTTAGCTGGCAGACTCAAGCTCGAAATATTGACGAAACGTGCAGATATGCGTTCCCTTTGGCTTTTGCCATTTTCAATTGTATTTACTGGCCGTACTACCTCGTCACGTGATCAATAAAAGCAGGAGGACAGTTTGATAATAAAAATAGACGGATTGTTTTAGGCATAATGGAAATACTTGTAAATTGAAATAATAGTTTGGGGGGTTATTATTGACAGCGGATGTGGGACTCGTAAAGAATTACATAAATTATACATACGGCCTTGTTCCACTCAACCATCGTAAAACTTGGGATTACTAAATACACAACAACACAACTACTGCAACTAGATTATCTCACTCAGCTCACGAGTCGGAATAGTCAGATTTATACTGACGAAACGATGATTGAGTGACCGAGTGGGAATTAATGACCAAACTGTGCGCAAGTGAAGAATGTGATATTTTGGGCATGGCGACTAGTTTCTTTCTTGCATGTGACCTGTGAATGGCCTGTACTCAAGTGTAGATAGGGGGTTTGGCGAAAAGTAAAAGTTAATAGCTTAATAATCTACATAATACACTATGTATACTTATTTCAAACCAGCATAGTTCAGTAAATTGGACGGGACACCTTTTTGAGGAGGAGGGTGTGTGTAACCTGCACCAGTCGATAAGAAATGTTGCATGCTAAAACATCTAAACAGCTCTACAGTTCAGTATTTATACATCTTATATTATGCATCCGCCGCGTTTCTCCCCCAAAATTAGTGTATCATCTGAATATAATAATGCAGCTGTAGGCTAGGACCATATAATCCGCGAATTGGGTGAAAGTTGAACTTTACTTGCGGTATAGAATTTCGTATTATCCTAGAAGCACATTATTCCCGAGCCGTTGTGAAAACTCACCCATGCATCAAACCTGTTTCGCCGTGCCAAATTCGCCAACGAATTTTATACCGGGGGTATCGACAAGCTCACAAAAATACAAACACTTTCGGGCTCTCGCTCCTTTCCTTACTCTTCCCAATAGTATTGTTGGGCAGGCTCATTTTACAAAAGGTGTATTCACGCACGTATTGTATTATAACGATTAAGCTGACAACTGAGTGTGAGTGAGTCGTCGTGTGTAGGTGGAAAGCATCAATCAAAACTTTTACTCGTAATTCGCTAGCGGTATAAATTTTATAGTGTAAAACGTATGTACACTAACTAAACTAGTTTGCATAAGGTATGGTAGGAATTTTATTGTCTGATCTGTGATTATGACGAAGAATGGGGGTGACAGCAACAGTATGTGCTCGTGTTGTTTAATAGGTTGTTAGCTTTATTGCCGCTTTTGTCTTCATTGCTCTCGGGGACCTATATGGGTTGCGTCCGCTGTTATTGTCTCTTATCATGTCAGAACATTCCAAGCGAAATTCTGGCGTATGCACATAGGTATTGGGGCACACATGTTTAGTCACCGATTTGCATTATCCGCACTACCATTCACCACCAAATTGCATTCATCGTTTACTCCACTAACTTCACATTTTGGAAAAAGTGGGAAAACATACTTTAAAATGTCACGGGCTGTTAGGTCGGTGGTGGTGGTTACTGGGAATGGTAATACGTGGATATGGCTTTTCCCTTTATGTAAATGTGCTGCGTACGTGACTCTGCCGTTTTGTCTTGTATATACGTAGAGTGTATTGTAGTGCGTTTGTTTCTCTTTTGACCTGGTTTGTAATAATAGCACGTGCATGATAATCCATGTAATAATGGATGTGCTTGTGAATGTGAAAATGGTCTCGTTTCCGCTAAGATAATTTTACAGCTGGGAGCACACCGGATGGTAAAGCGTTTTTTGGGAATGCAAGTGGTATTTTACGACGCTCCTAAATTCTTATCTGGCATGGGGAAAACCTGAATAGCTCTAGATTTGTCTGATGTGGTTTCTCCACTTCTCGTACTATATAGGGCTCACTATAATAGCTAAAATAGTTTGTAGTCCTTTTTTGACTTGCTGCATTGAAGGTGATTATGTACCTCCTCAGATATTCAACATGAAATATAATATTGATGTAGGGATTTGGGGTTTCGACTAATTTTTTCCCAATTTGCATTCACTTTCAATTCAGTAGGGAAATAGTTACCGGTTGGGGATATCCGGTTTTGCTTACAGGGTGTAAGTTGGAAGTGTGAAAGCCATGAGCGTTCATGATCGTAATAGATAAACGTAAACAAGGAGAAACCGCAACTTGATTGTTTACAGTGGGTGGCTTTAATGCTAACATTATTCTAACCAAAAAACCGAAATCACATTCACCCCGCAGTTGTTTCTGATTTGCTCAATTCCAGCAGTAATTTATTTTTGGTACACCGCCTACACGGCGCAGCATGGAAGAAAACACAGTGGTTGTACAGGGGGAAAGGTTTCACGTGTTTTACTAAAGATTTGGCTTATCATTACCAAATCCTTGGAGGTTTGCTTTGCTTAAGCTCGGTATTTTGCACAAATGCTAAACGTCTAATCGCTGTATTTGTATGTGGTTTGCAAAATCCCGGAATATTTGGAGGAGTCGTTTTTGTGGATTGTATTTTTTCACATTCAAACACTAGCTTATTTTCAATATTCAGTCTTGTCAGTCAGCCCTACTTCTTTGACTTATTACACAACAGTGATTCACGATTTCTCTGCTTCATAGGTAAGTATCGCTGTGTCTTTCACGTTATCCAAGAGATACTACTACTAACTCTGCCTACTACTCGCTTTCTCCTTTTACCACGACGCATGGTGGAGGCAAATTCATATAAATTGGGTTGGATAGGGTAGTACAGATATTGTATGGTTTCCTAACGTAGATTAAATCAGAACATCCCCATTTTCGCCGAAATTCATAGGTATAGCAATATAGCGTAGTACATACACTTCAAAGGCGGAAATGATTACGTGTTGTGGTATCGCAAAATGATTTAATTATTTTTTATCTTATCCTATAAGCACAATACGTAACCCATGTATGCTTCGTAGATAGCTGTATGCTAGCCTCGGATTACGTGTGCGGTACGGAGCCACTTTCAAGATGAGATATTGCTTTTCGGATTTATAAGACATCCCATAAAGATTCTATTAGAGCAGCCAAATTAATGTCATGTAATCTCTGCAAAAAGCCCTAATTAGCGTCACAGTCACAACACAAATTCGGTGCAATACGGGACACTTTTAGATTCATATTAAGATACATGTATATAACTTGCAATTAGTAATATCTAAAAACAGGCGACATGTTGTTGGTGTGCTACAAACCAACGATTTTGCTCCTTTGTGTGCAGTTCGATACCGTATTTCACCCAAACGGGAATGTAACTGTATTATTATTGTTACAGTGTTCGCATGTGTCGTATTGTATATCATTGTAGAAAAAAAGTCAAACGGGGTAGCCAAGTAAATTAAAGAAATAACCTTATTATTACCCAGTTCCAATCCATGTATATGGTTCCAATAATATACATATAATAGTTCACCAAGACGTGATTGAAAAGCTTTTAGTCTCCTCGTCGCTGATTTAGTCCATGTCTTCTTTTCCTACAAATATATACTCTAACTCTAACTAGGTCTAATCATGATGTAGCGATTCGTCATCCGTAATTGGATATACACCTTAATAGGACATACACGCATATTTCACGGACAGTACGGTAGTATAATAATATTGAACACGTTGTGAAAAGAACGGTATATTTTTTATTTTCACGAAGGGATATAAACGCGACGACATTGGGGCAATGTGCCCCTTGAAATGTATAGGTCTTTTGCAGAAATATAATATCACCAACTGCAAAATAGAGTAGTACAGTATTCGTGCCTTACTTGAATTACTTAATTGAATTAAAGCAGAACAATTAATGGAGTTTTTGGAGTCCAAAAATTTTCTATTTCACGTGCTCATTCTTATTTGACTTACTGTGGGGCGTATTTACAAATACTTTATGGTGCAGAATCATTAATATAATTCTTTAAATGTGTAATATTAACTATTATCATAGGTTCTATATCTAACTCAATGTGGGTATATATAACACCGACGTGGTTATAATTCCCGTTAACTGTGCGGACAAAATACTCGTAAAACTGTAGAACCCACCTGTTATTTACCCATATCAATAGTATAATCGGTTATCGAACATGATTTATGATTTTGTATGACATATTTTAAATGAGAATGTGAGAAATATAGCTTTAAGGAATTTCATTTTTCACGGCAGAACCACACAAATTTTGCCTGTCCTAAACAAGAAAATTCTCCTCGGGAGAATGGAAGTCGCAAATTCGAATTTGAAGAGCAGGAAATTGAGAATTCGACCAATGTAATAATCTGGATCTGGATATTGGTTGTGCCAAGTCAAGTATAAGATTTTCCCAGAACCACTTTATGTGAAAAATTCCTCTAGAATTTCCTAAGCCTGCCTTTCAAATCTCAATTGGCGACAACTATCTTGAGAAATCTTGTTGAAATAAGGTACCTTATTTTTCGTTGAAAAGAATTCCTCTATCTAACAATAAAAAAGATCCACGTTTTTAAAACTCTCACTTTTATACGGGATCGAAGTGTCAGTGGAAGAAGAGTAATGATCAACTTGTGAAATGAGATTGTGATGTGAATTATAATATTCCGTATATACATGTGAAAAAATACTTATAAATTCGTTTATAATTTACCTTTTACATACATATATCTATATACATACACATAAGAGTACATATTGAAAAAGGAGAGAAATTATTGTCATAAATACTTCAATACTATAGATTGTTATGATATCGGTCGGTACATTATACGAAAATATTTCAATAATTATATCTTCAAAATCTTCTGTATGTACATAAAGGATGTGGTGCAAAATGTAATAAATTTTTGAAACAAAGTGGCCACTTGTCGTAATGCTTGCATTTAGTTGACGCATTCCCATATTCACTTTAATGGATCATTACTCAAGCAGAAAGTGGGGTGGTGTGTGGTCGAATAATGGAGCTACAGTTGTGAAAAATACCATCAACTGTTGGTTGTGGTATTCCAGGAAGAAAACGCTTTAAAATCCCATTTTCTAGAGAACAAGAAGTACACCCTATTATATCATACTTTGTAGGTCCTGTTGGCAGTATTCGCAGTGAAGTGTGCTGCATATCCCGCATGGCCACACAAATATTGAACGAAAGTCTTGCCGTGTCGTGAGAAATAAATATTTTGAGAATTTCCTAACCCTTACGTGACCCTTCCCGGCAAACCTTCTCCTATTTCCCTACCTACACCACCAACGACGGTAAAATCTTGAAAACATGCCGGAACACACTACTACGCTCAAAGAAGAAAATAAAGCCAGCTTTTTATCATTTTAATAAGACGAGGACGACGGGAAAAAGTACATTTATATCGAATTCAGGATGATGAAAGCAATCCCTGCAGACCATAACAAGAGCAGGAGCGGTGGAGTGGGCACATTAAATCGGAAATGGTACCCTTCCCATTCCGAGGTGGAGTAAGAGCCAAAAAAGGCAAGCATGCTGTGGGTAAGGTGAACTGCATAAGTGAAAGTTTTCACTGTAATGTATTTTGAATATGTGTATTTTCACGTGAAAAGGATCCGGACGGAAGGCAGGAAGGAAACGGGAAAAGAACAGGACCCAAAATGAAGTCATCAACGTGGACACGGTTGAATGCATGCAATACTTGCTTACGTTAGATATACAGGCTTCACACTGGCAACCTGGACGTTTGTGGGGGCTCTCGGCTAGAGCCAAACTGGGATGAAAACACATTCTAGCCAAGCAGGATTTCATTTAAACTATGCAAGCATAATGGGAGCTGCGAGTGTATAAGTATGAAGCATGTAAATTAAATTGGGAACGTCAATTGATCTAAAACTTTTTCAAAGATAAGGGGAAAATGGGAAAAGAGAAATTATAGCGGGTCTTTACACAATCTGGTTTAATATTCACTGGGGCATGCCGTCTTTTAAAGTGGTAGTAGTGAAAAAATGCAGAGACTCAACCGCAATCTGTAAGAAAATGTGCTTTCACTTAGGGTTCCCCTTCCGACCCTCCGCCATTTGTATACCTTGTGTGTATGCCAAGTTTTTACTGATTTGGTGCTGACTCACGTTCTCCTCTGCACTTACATACATACGGAGTTGGGGTGTATATCATATAACCCACAAAAATTTCCCACTTTATTCTGGTGGTGTGCTTTTTATGAAGGCTCGTCATATCTAAGCTCCTCGTCCTCTCTCGTTTTTGTGTATTTTGCAGCTGGAGCTAGCTGGTACAACATTAAGCAAATAGTTTTATGGTTCTATTTAACCTGGTATGATCTTTTGAATGCCATTTTTTATTTAAATGATTTACAAAATGATTCATTCAAAAAATTTCTTATTGAGCATGAAGGCACCTTCATAAAATCAAGGAAATTTACTGAATCATGACTCCTGCAACTGTATGAAAGATGAAAAGTTAAAATGGCACGCTGGTGGGTGGCACAAAAGAGCTTATCAGGGAGGCGTGGAAAGGTCAACGTCAAGGAGAAAAGTTTCAAGACAGATGGAGGCAATGTGCCTGGAGCATTAAGCAACGACATAGGAGGATGTGCACCATTTGAAGAGGAAAGGAAACTTGATTTCTACATACATCACTTTGATACCAAGTTGCGATTACGATGATTCCGACTTGCATGCTTATAATGACGCCTTTAACTTTTAGTAGACTACATATATATTGTATAATTGAAATTTTTATATTGATTCCGTAGAAGTTTGACTTTCTGCTCCAACTTGCTCAATCTGGAGTTATACACGTAGTCCGCGCGGTTCAGAAACCCTGTAAGAAATCTTATGAAAAGCAAGAAAATGACATACATGACCTTGGTTAATGCTAAAGGAAAGCATTACGCTTATGTCACAAACACACAGCACCCGGTTAATCCCCTAGTAGCACCTGCCACTACTCCTCCATTTGCAAATTACGTTGGTATATGGAGAACACCTGTGTTACTTTTCTTTTGGATTACGTTTTCATCCAGTAAATTACCATGAACGTGTTTGACATATAACCTTATCCATGCTCTTACCCATCTTATTCACATTTTTCTGCTAAATTTTTCTACAAAACTCATTCCACCGTTAAACGAGTTCCGTGAGATGCAAACCCCAGCAATCTAACAACAGGTAAAGTAAATATAAGATAACGTGAATCCTGTTGTGTGTGTGGTTACAGAAAAACAAAGCCTTCATCCTCAGCCCATCCATCAATCAAAACGAAAGTCTTGGGGAGAAGGTGAAAGTGAAACAAGACTCCTCCAGGATACATGCCCGCTTATTCTCCAGCTTTTTTCAAGTCTCCCAACTCATTTTTTCATTTTCTCCATCCCCTTCATCGTTTCATGAATAAAGACAAACAAGTAAGTCAGGGGAAAAAAGTATCGATTACGTGGGCAGATCTTCTCCACGGCCAAAACGTATAGCACTGCTCGAAAACAATGGTTGAATATGTAATACACCATAATCCGGTACAAAGTCAGTTTCATTCTTTACTTCATACGTCTTCATCCCAGCTTTACTGGTACTTGCATTGCAATTAGGTGCTTCAACTTTTCTATCCTCCTGCTCCAAAGTTTTTTTGTTTTATGTTGTACGTATTATATATTTCTATCCTAACTAGCCATACATACGAGTGAAGAGAGGATGATGATGTTTGTGGTGGAGCATGTCCTTGTCTTTCTCCTTTACCAATTTCCCATTTTCTCTCATCTGTCCCGAAAATAAAGAATGAAATGATGCTGTAGGCAACCCAACTGGTACAACTTCCACCATCCACCACCACCACCCTTCCTCCTTGTTCTGTGCAGACAATCCTAAAGTATGAGTTGGCAAACCTGGCAATAGAAAGACGGAAACATAATCAAACTGTCAAAGTAGCCTGGGAAAGGCAACACAGGAAACTAATCCTGCCTCCTTCAGCTTCCTCCATCACACAAAAAAAAACTTTTTCAATGTCTACTTTGTCAGTAGCAGTAGCAAGTGTTCGTATGAAAGTTTATGTGTGTATTATATTCCCATATTCATGTACGAATGCTTCGGGATACCAATTTGAATTGATGCACTGATGATGCATAAAAATCCTGTGGGAGGTGGATACACTCGTGCAAAAAATGTTGAAATGTTGAAATTCGGAACACCAACATCCGTCTAGTGAATAAGCATCTACACGCACATTTTGTTCGTGTGAGTGACGACTTTCGGAAGGGAGCGACAAAAATGTTTCAAGGATGAGCACTTGCATTTTTTTCGTCAACACTACAAAGACATCCTTCCAACTAGTTCCAACTCTACTAACTCACTGTCTCCCAATTGATCTGTCTTCTCGTGATGATGACTTTAAGGCGATGATGGGAAGGATTCAATATATATATATATATAATACAGACACAGAGCCGAGCAAAGCTTTGACACAAGAAAACTTTTCTCATGCATCTTCTTCATTGCGTGGGTTTTCTCATAGATCTTGTCTGTGATTATACCTACATTTGTAAACTCACAAAAAGTTCGTTACAAGGAAGTACATTTATATGGGATAAGCTTTTAGAACTGATGTAATGCTGCAGGGTTTGGTTTATTTATGTTTATTTCATATAGATTGCAGACTCGAGTTTATTTAACAACTACAAAACTACGGCTGATACAGTAGATGCAGTTCTGCTAGAAGGATTCTGATTATTTTATTGACAGCGGATTTTTCTAGGGTGAAAAGTATCAGACAGTAGTGGTACACAACAGGATTTTACTATCACCGATCCGACCTATCCTCTGTCGAAGCATACTCTTGACAATAACGCTATAAATATTATGTTCTTCAAGTTTACCCTTACAATGGATCAGCAGAGCCCGCTGGTCTGAGTCGTTATGAACTGCGAGGATCGCAAGAAGCGTCATCTTCCTTTAGCCCTCCAATACTCATTTCTCTGGCTGCCTTTCATCTTGAAAAGCCTACCTTTCTCCACAGCAGATATCAGGCAGCTGAGCTCCATGTTTGTGAAGCAATGAAAAGCAGCCTACCTGACACAACGCGACGTGCTCTGCGTTTGCTAATTGATTTGGCCATTATTTGCACTGTACTTTTCTCCGGATCGACGATTTCCTTTGCAAAAATCGTATCCCTTTCCCGCACCAATCATGGTCACATCAGCAACGCCTTTTCATCTACCTATAGTTTGTAACTAGCCGTCCAAAATTTGACCGGGTGAAACTCATCTAGTGTATGACCACTCTCTATATATATTTATCTTGCTCCCTATTCAACAAACATCATGCGCGAATATCCAGACCTAATTATTCCCCAAGCTGTGTAAAGAATCGTCAATGAAATCCGTCCAATTAGAAAGATCCAGTGTTGAAGAAACTGGAGCAAGACTATCATCTCATGAGGAATTGAACTTGTACGAATGGCACGAAATAACAGGAGGAAAGAAAGAAAATAAGTAAAAGGATATGAGATCTCTGAGCTGTGAGAAAACATTACTTAAGTAAGTAAGCCTTTTAATGGTATTTTCCATTTACCGACATAAACTTATACGCGTAATTTTCTTTTATTTACCTTTCCCTTCTTGATGATACTGTTAACGGGAGAAAAGTCTTCCATTCCGTATTTCTATCCAAAACCTACGACTTCACCTTGGGTTGTGCCACCACCACCACCACCACCGCCTCGTCTCATTTTAGTATAACAAAGAAATAGTCAATAGCTACCTTTTTATACGTCTTTGTTACAAGCGAGGGCCAGATTAGGGATGTATATCCACTACCCGGGGAAATCTCTGTCCATGCTTAATATGTTACTCCATTCCTAAGTCTAAAGTCCAGTTTTCCATTTTCCACGTGAATCACATTGTTGTTGTCTACGAAGTAGATTTTTTTTCCACGCTGGTTCCGTTTCATTACTAATAGAAAAAGTTGGCAGTTGATCACATTCCCCGAGAGATCACCAACACGCTGTGTAAGCAATACTAACCATCACCTAGGTTAGCATAAAAGCGGCAACGCCTCCACACGGAAAATGAAAGTGTAAGGGTGAGTGATGATGAATGACAAGTCGTGTCTTTGAGGGAGGAAATGATATACCAGAAGGCATATATACAAAACCGAAAGGGGAAAGGAGTATCAAGCTAAGGAAAGTCGTATAGTAGTTCGCTCACTGCAAATTAAGTTTTTTTTCCCCTTTTCAAAGGTAATCAGCCTTAGAAAACCTTCTCTATCCTTCTCATCTAATCTGGTCATGTCATTGTGCCCTAGTTTCCGGCCCCTTTTACGTAACACCTCTAATAAGTAATTTCACGGTTTGATCGTACAGTCAACGAGATATTGAGAACAGGCAAGTTTGACGGGATTCTATAATCTTTTCAAAGGTAAACTTTTTCTGACGCAACTCGGAGATATATCACAGTGGAAAATGTTTGGTTGACAAACTGAATTGGCATGCGACCTATTATGCAAATAACGTTGAATGAGATTGGTCATGTACACATGGTTAAATACCTAAGTATAGTTTCTATTTTTCCAAGAAATAGATTCTTTGTGCGAATCCCGTCTTGTATCTATGGACTAGAACGATAAACATAAATGATGAAAAGGAACGGTTTCTCTAGGCTATTTGTCGTTTTCTTTGAATGCAAATTCGGAACGAAGCAATGGGAGTGCTCCTTGGAGAAAATATCAACAACCTATTGAATCCTTGTGAATATGTCCATATAACGCCACATTACTATTACTTACCATACGACCTATATGCTACATTGAGTACTTACCTTTGCACACAAACGGCAGGCTTGTGTAATATCGTAAGGTATCGTTTCTATTCCCTGCATATCGTTAACTCTTGAGACAGCCACTTTAGGGGAAAAGGTGAAATGAGCGGAACATGAGTACAGTCAAAGTAGTGGTGATTGAATGAATTCAGGTATCTCAAGAGAAACTTTAACGATGTGCAAGAAACCAGCAAAAAATGTCACTTACTACAGCTTGGAACACTTTTAGCGATTCTTGACAAGCCGTATACTTGGAGCTTTGCGTCGCTATAACTTGAAAGAAACCTTATACCAGGTTGTACCTTCAAGGGAACTAGTTTATTGCGATGAATGTTGGATGGATATGTGTAGTTTGTCGTATACACCGGACTAATAATGGAAGGGAAACCAATATTGTGGGAATGAGCCAACAGTCGTTTACGAATTCCCATTAGCAATTTCCCAGACCAGAGCATAACACCAAACAGGCATTTATCCATATCATTATGGTTATTGTTTATACGAGGCGGGGCATATACGTGTGTGGTTGCCGGAGTAAACAAAATGCCCGGTTTACTTTCCACTCCCGCATGTTCTTGCCTCGTCGAGATAAGAGCAGCCAGTTTGTAATAATGAGAAAGCTTTTCATTTGTTTTCAACGCTTAATAACGAGCAAAATGCAGGCGAAATTGTGGGATGGCGTTATTGCTTCATTTTTTATGGGTGAAATGGCACAACCACAAAAATGTTGTGGATGAGATTTGTATTTTTGTATGGTAAATTAAGGAGCATATTTCCCAAATCGGAGAAAACACCAAAAGTTGTGTTCCTATTGGACCCTTTTCCGACTGATTTGTTTATTCTTATCAATTCCCAAGGAGAACAACGGAGAGTGTGGTTAGCAGCGATCATGGCAGCATCAAAATGTGTATGCATCCGTGTTTTTGGGTATCAGGAAACTTGGGCAGATTGGGTTCATTGCAACTGGCAACTCGAATACTAATGATTCCAGCAGGATTACTAGGTGTTTTTGTGCTGCTGCAAGATGTATTGTGTGTGGGTTTTTAGTGTAATTTTCACAATGGACTGGAATCATCAGGGAGCAAATGAAAACTTTCTCTCGTGAAGGACAACATATGGGGAATTGCAATTCATTATCTTTTGTGGAGAAATTGTCTGCAATTACCGTCAGGAAAATGTTTTCTAGGTAATTAGGCAGTGTCTCGGGGTTTGTTTTGGTATGCACCAAAGTGGAAATGCGTCGTGTATTTTATCATAATCGTGTGCATTTTCAAAATTACTATCGTACAATAACATTCCCAACCTGCATTTCTGATAGACTCTCTATTTCTCTAGAAAGTCATCCAAAATTTTACAGGGTACTCGAATCGTGACAGCAGCCTAAAACCTTAAGTGTTTACATCCCCAAGTAATGAGTCAAAAGCATTGTTAGAAATGATAAGTTTACGATTTAGTAAATGACTTTACTTTTAATGAGAGAAAAGCTTAAAACTGGTTTAGCGCCTACATTCTTCCAAATTTTTAAGGTGTATAGTCTATTGGTATTGGTACATGGAGACATTACTTATTACCACTTTATCTAACCCAGGTTTACGGTCCCTAATGTAAATTAACTGGGGATGCATGATGGGGAGAAACTAGGCTAGCACATTCAACCATAAAATCTCCGGTTTGGTTACAGTCCTCCTTCTCCCAAGTTATTCCAAGTCTTGGAATGCTCTCTTGCCACCACACTTTATGGTTGGGTGTAAAGGGAAAAAATTGGGTTATGTTTGTGTGGTAGCACTGTTTTAGGGGTTTTATTGCTGGCATGAGCCTACAAGGCGGTAGTACGTCTAGGGATTTAATATGGGGAGCAAAGTGGTTTCCCGAATTACGCAAAGTCTCCACAGATCAAGGGTCTCTTTCCATTTTACCGACAAGAGGGAAACAAGTCCTAGAACAAAAGATGGGAGCTGCGTACCAGCAGGAACGTCAGGTGATGTGATGGGATAAGTAAGGTCATAATTTCGGATTTACGATTATTCACGTTATTCCATAAAAGATTACTCGACAAAAAAAAACTCGAGAGGGGATGCTGGGCGGATTTTGTTGAGTTTGTTTGTTCCATACATTTTCGCACCACATCATGGCTGAAATCAACTGACATGCATGCCGTGCATGACAATAGTCAGAAAGGAGCTCCATTTACCTGTTGTCCATGTCCAACAGCGTTAGGCAGTGTCTTAACTTACCATTCCAATCGTCCCAGTTTCCGGTTACCCAAATGGACAATTCATGTGGAATATACATATCCTTTCGTGATTTCAATGTCAAATCTGACGCGTATCTTTATTTCACATTTTTGTATCGGACTAAACACAATTGGTCGGTTAGATTCATTTTGGCACCCAATTTTCCACATTTATACGCTTTATATTTTCTCATATTTACATAATCTTAGAGATTTCATGTACATACATTGGGTTGTATACAAAGGGCAAATCTTAAGTGAACATAGAGGTACTCCAGTATTTTGAATTGACACACATATACGTAAAAAAACTACAGTTGAAGTTGAAATTGACGACACCTGCACTTGCTGATTCATGGCGTTAGTGTTAGATCCAAATTCCAAATGTATTATAAATAGCGAACTAATTGTAAATTTAATGCTTCTCGGTTTTACAACCCATTGGGAATCCGGCGTTCATGAAACCTTAATCTTAGGAACATTTTAAGAATGAACAAGTACTAATACGTTATTTAAACGTTAACTGTATAGGTAACCCTATATCTTATTATAGTTCAATTAATCATTTAATTATTTTTACACTCCTACGGTTAGAAAGTATTTATGTAAACTGTAAATAAATATTCAAAGTCATGAGTCATTCCCAAATATAGTACAATTGAATACCTGCATAGCACCGAACTTTTTCATTTGTGATTGTGAGTATCAAAGATTACTCTCCAAAGTGTGTAACATTAATAGCTATGCTATTGTTTCTTACTTATTATTTGTAATAATCTTATTATTCTACTAACTAAAGTACGGCAAAATGTGTAAATTATGTATTTTTGTGCAATGACACTGGCTATGCAAAAATCGTTTCACACACCAAATGTACGTATTATTGTTTATTCTGTACATATTTACAAGATTAAGTAGAAGTGCCACAATGGCATAACTATAGATCATCACAAACTGAGTTGCATAAGAAACCAATAATATCTGCTTATTTCTAACGCAAGCTATTTGCCGCTGTCTTCTACTCCTTCCTACTCGGCAATAATACTTAGCTATATTCTAGGTATACAAGAGAGGATTACTGTGAGTTTGATGCTACTACGGGTAGCTATGGAATGTCACACTATCATTGTCCACATATTTTTAGTATCGAATATGACTGAACCAGATTCAATCCCAACCCAATCCGGCTCTCGTACTAATCGATACAAATACCGATAGAGTAGAATATATAATATGTTGTATAATGCTGTGTATAATACTAGATTCGACGAAATATCTACTAAAAATTCTAAACCTACTGAATATCATTTCAATAAGGTACATATATCATACTACACTATTACAGTTGAAGGAGGAAATGAAAAATTGGATTTGCACAACTACATTCGCAAACACTCACCAGAATATTAACACGTGTAAAACTAACTTTGATGTGATGTGTACTGTTGTACAGGATGGGATGCGATTCGAAAAAAGTACACGTTCCCGAGTTTGTCAGAAAAAAAATGTTCTTTGTGCTTGTTCACTCGAGTATGAGCGAATACGAAGGAGCATAATATCATACGCATTCCTTTCCTACAACTCCTTGAACTTGTATTTCCCTACATAATATT
>JAANSN010004363.1:0-15327 GCA_036850665.1 Dicranocentrus wangi | reverse complement strand
TCATCCTTTTTTCTACCAAGTTGACTTACAATTATACCCAAATCCTTTTCTGCGAGAGGTGCCTATGAGGTGGATAGAATCGACGAGGGGAGCTCTGAAAACCCCAAGTCGTTGGGACGCGTCGTCGGGACTTATGGTTAAAGTGTAAGTGACAAAGGTGAAGATAGGAAAATGAGAACGGCGACGGTGGCGGTGGGATATATATCTCCTTCTCCTTTCAACGAACGATGGGATTTTGTAGGCCACTCTACCATCATCATTGGCACGGGCTAATATTAATGCTGTCTTGTTGAAGGCATTATTTCTATCGGAGATTTTTGGCTTTCGAGTTTGCCTACTACTACGAACGAGAGAGAGAGAAAGAAAATGTGTAGTAGTAAGTATTTAGTGGATGGATGGATGGATCCCATATTATCATCGTCTCTATCGTCTTCTTGGCTCTTCCTCGCTCTTCTCTTTCCCCTCCGCTTTTTGTGTTTTTCCCTCAATGAAGATGGCATAAGTGATAAAATAATCACGGCGAAGCATTTCGACTCACTCAGAGGAGGAGAAGAGGAAGAGGAGGAAGGAAGGAAGGTACACACATCAGTTGCCTTACGGCGGGCAGTTGTCCTACTTTTCCCCCATGGTCATTTCTTATTATTACATTAGCTCCTCTCAATCTAAAGCACTAGTAAAAATAAATCGACCTCGGCTAGCACTATTAATAACACGAGCGAGCTGCTGTTGAATTAGAGAGCGCTGGGCTAGCTAATATAGAGGAAAAAACAATGGAAGTTGGAGTTGGGCTGGATGTGTTTTTTTCTTCCTGGAGCATCACTCAATCTTCGTAATTTTTATTAGTTTATACTTGACTACCTAAACAAAAAAAGAAGAAGAAGAAGACGAAGAAGGTTGGAAACAAGTTAATGACCCCGGATATACAAGGCTTGTTCACGTGGTGGCCCTTGTTCTCATCTGGCCCTAAATGGTCCACAGCTGAAATAACCTGGCTCGATCTCCTCCTCTTTCACTTTCAACTCATTCCAGAGTTTTGTAGAGCAGATATAATACATTTTGTGATCCACTCGCCAGCTCAAAAACACGGCTCACAAAACACTGGAATTTTCTCGAGCTGTGTGGAGAAGAGAGAGAGAGGGTTCAGTATTGTGGCTGGAGTGTCGTTGCGTGAGGAAATAAATTCCAATTACCTTACTGCCGATGTACCACCACCATTCCCTCTCTCTCTCTCTCTCTCTCTGGAAGAGGCAGCTCCAGATTTACACTATTGTGTGCTCTCCTCACTTGTGCCACTTTCATACGCAGTCCCTCTGGTGCATTAGCACTCTCCCCGTGTTTGTGTGTGCGTAACCGTAGGCATAGATTTGATTTAGACTTCTGCGTCATCCTGTTGACATGATGAGCTCTTGAAAGAAAATGATATGTTTTCCACTTTACTATCATCATGGGAATGTCCATATCCATTAGGAATGTATGCGGAGAGTGTGGACTATATTTGTAAAGGACTATGATATGATGATATAGGAAAGTGTATTCTTTCCCCTCCTGCCTCCCACTTTTCTTTAGCTCATTGAGAAAAGTGGTTCTCTTTAGTGATTAGTAGTATACTCAAGCTGGGAAGGTGAAGAAGATGCTGGCATAGTAGAACCTTTTTCATTTATTCCTAATGTATCTATCTCTTTTCCCGCAAAGTAGACAATTCACGAGCCAAACGGGAGCCAGAGTTTTGTATACACTTACTTACTTTCCCTGGAAAGAAAAACATACATTTCCACACAGGGTTCTCCCGCCGGTTTCTTCTCCATGCATGGCTTTTCAGCCGTAATATGACTATGACCTAGCAATGATTTCCCCCTATGATAATATTATTCTGGGGGAGCACAATGCTTCTACGCGCCGCGACGATAATCCTTTCAAGAAAATCTTAAGCGTTTGGGTTGGTAGACAAAGAGGAGCAGGATATTCTCGGCGCGCCGGGTCTCGAGTCTGGGGTAGGTGGTTAGCTAAGTCGTGTCGGGACTCTTATTACATAATGTATAAGAGTAGGGATTGGTTGGTGGTGGTGATGGTGGCTCTCAAATCTTCCCCTCCGTGAGAAAGCGAAGGTTCCCCTTTTCCCCTGAATGAAATGGTATACTAATTTCTTTAAACGACGAGTGAATTATCCAAAGTGTACTTTGGAGAATTTTCTCTCTCTCTCTCTCTCTTTCTCTCTCTCTCTCCGATGAGCCGATGCAGTTCTTTTGCTCTTCCGGAAATGAAATGAGTGGAACATCAGAATGAGAGAGAGAGAGATGGTGGATGGTGGTCGTAAAACGACATGCACAGGATTAATGGTTTTATATCCTAGAGTCCTGTTTTGACATTTGGGATGAACAAAATGCTCTAATTAATACATATAGCCAGCAGTCGGGGAAAATAATGAGAGGGAAAAGGGGAAAAACAAACGGGATGAATTAGTAGTAAGGAGCGGTAATATTAGATTGCCCAATGTCAACCGAGTGAGAGTTGGTACAAAAGGGAAAGCGGGGCGGGAGTGCAAAGTGGATTTAGTACAACTCGCGAGTGTTGTTTGTGAGACATTTTTTGACCAGATAATAAATCACGCCTGGGAAATTCATCCAATCCACTCGGTAGTCGGCAGTAGTGGCAGTCAAGTCAAGTCAACCTACAGCGTACATTTTTATGAAAACAGTGAAAAAACATAATCCTCCGGCTCCCATCGCGTGCTCTCTGACTATATTCCTTCCAGTCCAGTGGAAATTATTGCGAAACTGGCACTTTGAGCACTCAAACTCAAACAAGCAGCAGCAGCAGTTAGTTTTGTTGTTGTTTCATGTTTATCCACTTTTTATGTCATAAATTGGTCATGATTTTCGCAAAATGGTAATATGACACCATGTCACACAGCAGAGGAGTTCGTTCATAAGATGACGCTGCTGGCTGGCTGGCAAAAGGGATGGAATGGGATTCGGAAACACAAATTCCGCCGTGTGTGACAAGTTATGAGCTAGTGCGACATGCTTTATATGTAGACATTAAATGATAATGAGTTTTTACACAGAGAATATTCTGTGAGAACTGCCCCTTTTACACACCACCGCGCACCCTGCCCCTTGCATAACATAAAATAACATAACACACACGCCCGAGTAATAGTTTTGGTAATTGGACTCTCCAGTAGTAGTTACAGTCAGTTATACAGCCATCATGATTAACACCAACTCCAAATACTGCTCTACCTCTACCACTCCATTACCACACCACACTAGTCGGCCAAACTGCTGGATAATGCAAGCCCATCGATCCTCGGGCTCTCTCTCTCTCTCTCTCTCTCTGTGCCTCCAGCGGAATTGCTACTTGTGCAAATATCGTGCCAACAAACACTTGAAAATTCTAGATATTATATTTTTGCCACTACTACATATCAGCAACGGGGTACATATTTTGGAAGTCGGGACCGGAGATTATCTTCATGGTCGACGCTTATTGTCCCCGATATACATACAAGCTGAAAAACAGTTTCTAGAGTTCTGGGAAAACAAGGGGGTTAAATAAAATTGGAAGGGAGTGGAAGAAGTGGAGGATGGCTGTAGGTTAAACCCGGATATATATTGTATGTTTACCAGTTTACCACCTCTTCTTGCCAATAAATACGTAAGCAATTTCGGTGCTGCTGCCGCTGCTGCAAGAAGGCAGTTCTCCAGTTTCCATCTTGACTAGCAGCGGAATAAATCAAGTCACTGTTCCCCAGCCCACTACATCACTTAATCCAGGCCAAGCACTGCCAAGCTACTCTATATAAGATATATATGGGTTTTTTTTGTAAAGTGAGAGCCAAAAAGATTCAGTGTCGGGCTAATGTAGAGCGTAAATGTCTGTTGTCCTTCACATTCGAAAAGAACAAAAAAAATATATACTGGAGGGAAACCTATATGGCTTCGGTTTTTTATATATAGTAATTACTCTGGTTATACTATATAACATGAGAAAAAAACAAGGGATCCATTGCCCTGTCCGGGCGTCATCTATCATGAAACATAGAGTTGTCCCACTTGCTCTACACGTTAATAAATATTGGTAACGAGTTTCAGATAATTTTTAATTTATACTAGTAATTCAGCCTGGTCAAAGTGGCAGTGGTCACTACCATTACTGCTGGTATTACTGGGATATATGGATGGAGATGGAGGGTTCAGGTTGAATGAAGATGGAATTAGTGGGGGCAATCGATTATATAGGATTTTCCCTGTAAAACGCCTATTACGGCTCATTGAAGAATGATGAGTCCCATGCTCCCGCTCCCACCGACGACTATAGGCAATAATAATAGTAATACTCTCTACTCTCTGGTGTCATGAACCGCTGGCGGCGGCCCTTTCTCGGAAATTAAACAATCGGATATGGGGCGACCGGATTGGAAAAGGAAATCTGGATTGTTTTTTCCTTGTGGCAGCGTGACAAATCGGACTACACAGAAAAACAATTTCTGAGCCGACAATCCTGTTTTCCCCGTTTCCTCCTATATATAACCGCCTCCGCTCTAAATCCGTCCTCTCCTCTCACCACTCATCTAGCTGGTTCTCCTAGATTGAGTTTTTACTACGAGAAATGCTCATGTTGAATGTGTGCTCTCGCCATTTTTGGTTGAGGAGCAAACCTGAAAACCACAATGAGGCAGGCAGGGTTCGGCGGGCTCGGGAGGAGTAATGTCGAACGTCACAGATAATACATGCACATAATGACTTTTCATCGGTAGCATCTAGTCCATCCCGATAAGGATTTGTCTACAACGCAAAAGATTAGCAAGCGGGAGAAAAGCGGAGGGGAAATGGGAGCGTGGCGTAGAGGTAATTCAATCGTGTACTATATTTCTATATCCAACAACAAAACGCTCCGCTTTTGGCGTGCAAACTATATAATATGTAGTATAGCTGAGTTTAGAGGAGAAGAGGAGCAGCAGAAAGCTTTAGCTGTTTTTTTTTGTTCTGGTGGTGGTAGAAGCGAATTTGAGTCGTAACACCTTACCCTCCTTCTCGGCGAAAGTAGACATGATGATAAAATGGATAACAAAGGCGACTCCCAAAAGAGTCATTGTCTTGGATAGGATCTGTGCCATTTTCCCCAGTCTTCTTGGCTTGCCAACACCAGAGCGACTGTAACTATGATGTGTAGCAGCAGCACCGGAGTTGCTGCTGTTGTTGTTGTCCTTCTTGTATCCTCCAACTCCAACACCACCGCCGCGACGGGTGCAGCAGCACTCTCCAAAAATAGGCCTAAGGAAGGAAATGAAATTACAGGTACAACACCGAAGCCGTAATATCAGACTGGAAGCAGGTCTGCTGGCTGCTCCACCACTGTTACAGCAGCCTAATGTACTGTTTCTCCTCTTGCAACTATAATAATAACTAGTGGATGACCCTCCTGGCACTGTTCTGCCGATCGATGGGAATCCTGCCGCCGGTCGGAGCCGGGATGAGAGAAGCGAGACTGGTGAGAAACGGCAAATGCAGTAATTAATTGGATTCACTAATAGTCCAATGAGGAGAGGGAGGGAAAGCGTGCGAAGCTCTCGCAACACAATAGCTCCCACAGACCAAACCGTCCTAATCACATTCCAATCCCGATGCCTAGATTCCAAATCGTCAGGCGGAGAGCCGGGGATGATGCTCCCAGAGTCCAAGGAGGACTGCTGCTGCTGCTGCTGCTGGCCTACTACTCCAGGCCCAGATGTTGTTGACAGAGGAAAGGTTGACGGCGGAGGAACTGTTGTAGCTGCAACCAAGTTGGGTAGTCCCACACGGGGCTCTACTACTGCCAATGGATTGGTGGGATCGGTGGATGCGGCTGCGGATGTCAATGAGGATCCTGATAATAAATTACCACTAGCCACGACACAACAACTACTACCACCACCACTCTCGCTTCCGTTCTTCTTTGAACAGAATTGTTCGGGATTGTTACTATCGTTGATTTCTTCTGAGGCTAAAATGTCGTTGGTACTAGCGGCGCTTCCTCTATCGTCCAAACAATTGTCCTTCCAGCGAGCGGTGGGAACTCGGGAATTCCACCGATACATTTAGTAAACTCGACTGGCTCTATTGTTCAACTCGGAGTTGGTGGTCACTGCTACTATTACCCGCTGCACAAGCCAGCACCAGCAGTTTGCTGCTGTAAGGTCCTGCTGTGCCGTATGGGTATACATGTGATGTGTCCGACAGAGGAGTACGCACAGTGTCCACCGACCAAACCACCTTCACAAAAAAATACAATCACTTTATATACCTACTACACCGCCTCCGCTGCCACCACCACCGCGGTTCTGTTACACGACGGTAAAAGCAATAGTTTTTGGGTCATTGAATCTTTGTCCTTTAACTTGTTTCTTCCAGTCTAGCCTACCTCTTCTACCTACACAAAATTACAATATAGACTATCCATCTATTGTATATCGGGTCAATATAAAAAAAAAAGTCTGAGAGATCTCTCTCCCTCTTTTTCCACTTTCACTAGACCACCAAAAGTCTATATATATATAGTCTACACGAGAAAGAAGAAAAAAGATCTCACAAGGCTTAACTATCAATCAATCTTCTTTTAAAGCCACTCCATTTATGTTCCTTTTTATACAATAAAGTACAGAGCGCCGCACTCTGCTCAGCAGCAGCACTTTCCCTTCATTTTCTTCCTTTTTTCTTTCTTTCTCTGTTGCTTCTTCCTCCTCCGGTCAAACTAAAAAAACCTACTATTTTACTTGTTGAGGTGGTGGTGGTGGCGGACTGGTGGATAACAACAGGAGGAAAACTCTGTCCAAAATTTTCCTTTCATTCCCTTTTCCCAACAACAACATATAACACGACGATAGCTGAGCACACTGCACTTTAGTCGAACGAAGAAACGCTCATTTCCTCAAAGTGCCATTATGCGATAGGCAATAAAAATGGAAGAAATTGTCTAGTCCCACTACAACCAATATAAGTGCTCACTTTTTTTTCCTCTCCAATACTTTACTCACTCTTCTTATCACTTCTGATCATCTGCACTTTTTTTTCTTCCTCAAGTGTGTTTTTCTCTTTGGGGGAAAATGTTTGGTTGTTGGCCCACGGTTGAAGCACCTTAGTTCAAAGTTGTGAAAACAAGAGGAATATAGTGGTATATTGAGTGTTATGCAAAATCATATTTTTATTTTTGTGAATAATTCGCGTCGCACTAGAGAGAGAGAGAGAGAGAGAACTGCGAAGAAATAAAACTCCTTCCTTCTCCTCCGACGGTTCTGTTTTTCTCATAGTCTTTTCTCCGTATAAATCCGGTTTACGTACGTCATCCACCCCTTTTCTCCTTCTTCTTCTTCTTCTTGATGAGGTGAGGCATTCAAGCAACCTGAAAAACCACAAACAACAAGAAGAATTCGATATTAAAAAACCATACAGAAAGAAAGAAAAAGAGAGACAGTATTTATCTTTGGAGAAAAAAACTTATGCTGAATGAATGAATACTACACCATCCATCCGCACATTTCTTCTTTGATATCCGGAGTTTTTTTTACTACTTTTGTTGATGTCTTTCCCAACAGGGTTTATATATCAAAAATCCGACTCTAAAAACGAGTATAACTACATCTGCTTTTCTGCTTCTACTGGTTTTTAGGCAAAAGATTTGAAAAGAATTTTATTTAGAGCTTTTTTCCCATCCCAAAAGTTTAGTACATGAATACATGAATGCCAAATGAGCATAGGTAGGAATAAGGTAGTGACAGAGAACTCCATATTTTTTTTTATTATTTACCTATAATTTTTTTCATGCATTTCATTTCCCTTCCCCCATGTTTCTCATCACCACAAAAAAAGAAAAACATGATGTGGTAGTATTAGAATTGGTGTGTGTGTTTGTGAAATTAAGCGATGCGGTTTATGGGCTCGACAACGAGTTGGATTGAGCTACAGTAAAAAAAAGCATATATATCTTCATCGAAGATTGTAAAAAAAAAATTCCAAACACTTGATGATTCACAGTGGTGCTAACTGTGTGCCCTATCTATATATTTTTCTCGATTAATGATCGCCACGTTGAGGAGACATAGGGAGCATTTAAAATATTCCCATCACATTCCATCCTTATCGACCCAAACCCAAACAACATGGAAGTGTAATCAGAAAGTATCTGTAAAATAGGCTTGTGCGTTGTACACTGTATATATATATTTATTAGTATATATGTTTTTCATCTGCTGCTGCTTCTACGCAATGTTTTCCCTTTTCAAGTTGGAAACAACATGAAGCTCTAGCCAGAACGTGAGGCAGTCAATAAAAAATGAAATAAGGAAAAAGAGTCGCGATGATGATGATGTTGATGATGATGATGATGACTGTGATCGACTGTCAGGCGGGATATGACCTTAGCCGTGTGTATTTTTCTCTTCTTCTTCTCCTCAGAAACCATAAAACGTCCGGGTAGGCTTTCACTTTCAAAGGAAAAAAACTAGGACTTGAAGCAAGGGACAAAAGGTTCTATCATCCGGAGTTATTTTCTCTGTGAGACTATGACACTGTGTATGCACGTTGCGAAATATATATATAAAAAAAGGACGCGTTCTTCAATCGAAAAGGATCCTCCCTAAACTGAGTATGATGCAACATGGCCATAAACTAAACTACTACTACCTATGTAGAAAGTTCCGTATGTTCAACTTTCAAGATTTTTTTCTTCTCTCTTTGGGTTTAATACTACTTTGAGTTTACTTATCGATTGATGTCAGTTTGGTTTCAGTTAAAAATGTGAGTTATAGAGCTGGTATAATCTTTACAAGCTCGGGGAAGTCGGTATGTTACTATTATATAATATTTTGTGTGTACCAAGCAAACCCAGATCGACCCCTTTCTCCAGACTGCATATGGTTCCGTCCGTACCTAGCCATGAAGAAGGTGTAACTGTGTGTAGTAACATGTAACATGGAAGAACTTTGTGAGATTCACAAGGCCCCCTTATTTTTTCCCTTAAAATATTGCAAGTAACTTTCGACAATATTACTATTTTCTCCATATTTCATATTCATTTGAGTTGTTATACACAAAAAGGGATATGATGATATGGGATAGTTTGTATGAAAAAAATAGGAGAAATGGATTTAGAACCATATAACGCACAGGCACACACGCGTAGATTTTTTTTCTTTCTCCATTCCAGAGCTACACGTACACGTACGAAATCGATGAATAGAGACAAAAGAGAGAGAGAGAGAGAAGCAACGAGTCGGGAAATGAAGATGTCCTCTTCCACTTCTTCTTCTTTTTCCACCGAGTGCATCGTCAACTTTGGTTCATTTATGTACATTGTGGAAATCCCGTTGGGAACTTTTCCACGCTATGCATAATTCTGATATGACAAAGTATATATAGATATATTCAATGTAACATTTTTTTACAGCTTATAGCCAAACGAGCAGCTGAAAATCCGTCCTTAGAAAAAAAAGAAAATCTTATTCATACACACCATGTGTGTGTGTGTGTGTGTGTGAACCGACAAAACTTTTATTCTTGATACACATGATTGTTCATCGCTATTTACTGAGAAAAAAAATACATCCGGGCGCACGGCTCTCTTTTTTCTCCTATCAACATACGGCAGAACGTCACATTGCTCGCGTTTGGTGATGATGTGAGCTGAATATGTTTATGTTAAACCAAGAGCAAAATAGTTTTCCCTTGTGCAAGTTTTTCTGGTTCATTATACCCTCCGCATTTTTTCTCTAACAAGGACTAAGTGAATACAAATTGTTGGTGGAATGTTCATCATAACTGTGGGTGTCCTCAGAGATTACATTATTATGGCTTACAAAAAAAACTCTCGGGTTTAAATCCATGCTCAACTTTTGGTGCAGAAAATAAAAATAAAATCCCGGTCCGTACTCCGTGGCAAAAGTAAATATGACAGCCGGTGAACGAACCTTGGAAGGAGAAAAAAGGGGACGGGCTCAGTGTACGTACGTACGTACCCTACTACTCAAAAACTTATTGTTGTGCTTGGCAAAAAATATCAACAACTGCATGTTATACGTTGCATAGTGGGATGAAGTAGCGTGACGAGCTACCTAAATTATTTTTTTCCGTTGACAACTATAGTGAATTCAGCGGTGTATTAGCCTTTGAAGTTAACAGTGAACAAAACACTCGGTCATTCCGTTCTCATCATAGCTATCGCAGTATTTGGTTGGTTGTTGGTATACAGGCTGAGCTGACGTTGACATATCATCCCTCCTCGGGAATGAAGTTAATGAAAAAATAAAGGCGAGATTATATTTTCTGATGTACTAACAGAGATTGGGAAAAATGATTCATTTCTTACTGGCGTATATATTTATATTTGTTTTTCTCTTGACTGCACTACCCTACCCATGATTTTTATCGCTCTTGGCTTGAGGCTATTTTTAGATAAATTGAAGTAGCCGATCTGATCGTATATGGTTTTACGTTTTATCATGCTGTGAACCGAGTAGTGTATTATATTGAGTGAATACCATTGTGGATTGCATATTTAAAACAAAAGAGCCTTTTGTGGAGGAAGAAAACACTTCTCCACGACACTCATCACCACAGCAGGAGTAAAAAAATTGTGCGGAATACAATCTCCATTGATCCATCTCCCTCTTCCTCTGTAACTTTCGAGATCAATTTTTTTCAGCCGTTGCGTTGCAGCAAAGACACGCTGCTGCCATGCTGCATTCTGCTGCACAAAAATATGGAAACTCAGGATGGTCCATAAAAATAAGTGAAAGTACTAATGAGCCCGAGCCTCTGTATACATAGATCATCCTGTATGACTCTGTTTTATGTACTCCTCCGCGAGATACCATCATGATGTTCCTGTGCATTGCCGTTGTAGCCGGTGGTGCAGGGAATCGAACGCGATGAAAAGTACATTAAAGCTCATTTATACCACGTTTTTATGACTGCCTCTCCCATAAAGCATCCCGTGGTAAATGCTAGTTTGAGGGGATTACGGGTATTAGAGAATGGCGGTCCTTGAGAGAGAGTATACGATATCATTCGAAATAAGAACTTGTGTATTATACAGAATAGAGCTCCTTTGAAAACATTGTGAATCAGCGGATCCTCATCCGAACTCCCACTCTCCTCCTCGTTTTCAATCTAATAAGAATGTACATGTTTTTTTGGGGGTAAAAGTCCGCATTCTATATTCATACGCGGATTTATATATCACTCACATGACATAATAATATTCTCTCCATCATTTATAGCCCAGTTCATTCTACAGCTTTTCACGCTTTCCTTGTTTTTGATCCTCCATCCATCTGGTATATGTACACACACACTTTACTTTGGTGTTGTGAAACATAATTCCAAAAACCTTTCATGAGCTTACGTCGTCGTCGTCGTCGTCGTCTCAAACAAAAAGGAGTATCTCTCTTGGTGAGCGGAATGTATAGTGGAATTAGCAAAAATTTACAATACAAAAACTTCGCACTTGTAATTCAATTCTTAATAGTGCGTCCCCAATTCCTCCTCTGTGTTCCCACCCACCACCACCACCACCACCTCTATCACCACCCTGAATGGAAGGGATGAGTAGTAAAAGGTGGAAAGAGAGAGAGAGAGAGAGAGAACAGAAGGTTTATTTTTTCTTCTCCTGATTCTGGGAATTTTCCTCAGAACAACGCGGAGCAGGTCCTTTTTCATTCAATGAACACCCCTTGGGACCTCCTCTCCTGCTCCATTTCCCTTTTCAATGCATTTAACCTAAATGAATTTCGATTTGTGCCGTAATTCAATCTCTTTGGGAAGGAAGCAATGTTCAGCAGGGAAGGAAGACGAGACGCAGGGATGTGGCTGCAAAATTTATGTGAAAGGTTTGGTGAGTGGAAATGTACGTACGTACGTACACCCATCCAATTCTTTTTCTTTACTAGAGTTTAAACTTCATCTCCACTTTCCCAAAATGTCCTTGCACAAAAAGTATGCAAACTGGGGAAAGCAGCAGGCTAGCAGATTGCAAAAATGCACATTTTTTTTCTTGGTGGTGATGTTCACACCAATAAATATTATACAGACTCCAGATTTTTTATTTTCTCCTGGAAATTCTCCCTTGACTTGATGCACCTGAACAAAATTCGGAAAGAATCCCGAGAGCTTATAATATGTATATTGCGCATACCAATAGGATACCATTGAATGCTCATTCTCAACGAGCCAGAACCAGACAACTATATTCATTCTCTCAAGTTGTTGCGTTTAATTTTGTTTCTTGGCGTGGATTCATTCCGTCACATTCCCAGTACAGGTCACTCCAGCTCCAGCTCCGACTGGAATTTTTTCTCTGGAAATTGAGCCTTCCTTCATTCCGTCCTCCATCTTCCATCTAAATGCACGCACGTTGATGAGCAGCAACAATTTTTTGTATGGATAGAAGCTACCCAAGACCCAAGGACTTTCTCGGAAGGAGTAGTATAGGTAGTTTTTAGCTAAAGGGCCCAGCCGAGCCCAACAAACGAGACGAGAGGTCTTAACCTCTCTCGTGTCTTAAGCCTGGCAAGAGTGAACCCGTGATGAATTGATAACGAGACAGATCCAAATGCGAAGGTTGGAAAGATCCAATTTATCTTCGCTTTAGTTACAGGAGAGAGAGAGAGAGAGAGAAAAAAGAGGTAGAAGAAAAAGGGAAAGTGATGGTCTGCTGCTTTTGATACATATTATTTTCTGTGCACTACCACTCGTCGTCTCATCCGCATCCTCCCTCTCACACTGGAGGTGTGGGATGTGGGATGCATGCAACTCAGGAGAAAAAAAACTAAAGCGAAATTTTATACACTGTATTATAAGGGGGAAACGGGCAAAGTCCCTTGGTCCACATGTGTATTGAAACGGAATACCAGTGGACTTTGGTACACACACACACACACACACACACACACGAGCCATATGGCTTTCATGGTGTCTTAACTCGGGAAGCGTCCTCTTTCCCCCCTTCTGAAAGTCGTCTTCGTCGTCGTGTTATCCTTCTACAATTACTTCACACCACCACCATCACCATCACACCGTATTCCATTCCACCCGATATTATGTACACCAACCATACCACGCAAGCTGGTTTCGGATGGCTGGTTGGCACTTGGCAGTGGCATGAGTAGACAGTGCAGGATGCGAAATGGACAGGTACATTTTTGGTGTCAAAAGTGGAATTCCTACCACTTTTTTATTGTCAGCTTTCTCCCAAGAAGTCACCGTAATGGGATCCTCCAATACGTTTTTTGACTGGAGGATATTAGGAGCGCGGAGGAAGGAAGATGAAAAGGAGGAAAAAACAGTTTCTTTCCGAGTTACATTCAACAACACCGGCTTCCTCATATGGTTTCGGAAGAAAGATGGGTTTGGGGTGGTAGCGGTGATATATACCTACCTATATACGCTTAAAAGTAGAGGGAAAAAAGTTGGAAAAATCTACATTACTCCCTCTACGACGACGACGTGATCTATAGGTTGAAAATGTATTGAACAGCAAGAGAGAAAAAGTAACGAAAAAAGGGGGGAAAGGCATTCAGAGAGAGAGAGAGAGAGAAAGCTGGGAAATATAGGTACATATTTTTTTCGGTGAAAGTAGATTTTTTTGTGCTGTGCTCAAAGAACTTGAAACATTTTTATTGGTTCGGGCCACACACACGTTCTCCATCGCATCGTATCCTCTTTCCCATCTCCCCACACGCACTTCCTTCTTTGGAGACGAGACGAGAGACGTGTATGAGTTGCGGGGCTTTGAATTGAAGGAAATCATCCATCCAACGTTCTAAATAAAAGTGGCAGAGGAGAATTCCATAGAATCTCATGAATTAGTCGCAAATGACGTTCGTTGAAGGCTGTTGATTCCGTGTTGGCGCTGACTGCTGACACGCTCTGGAGGCAGGTGGCTGATTAGTTTATAACTTTGGTCCTAGCGTAGTAATTACATTTTCTGGGGGAAAAATGGAAACAATTTCGGGAGATGAGGAGGAGGGGGAGGACGAGGGCGAGGATAGCAACAGCGATGGATTTTTGTGTCTATCTATAGGCACCCATTAGCACTTTTGCCCATTGGATGAAATGTGTGGGGAAAAATATTTGTCATTAAATTGTTGTTTCCTGCTGCTGTAGTACAGCCAGCAAGTTAATGAAAAAAACTTGACCCACTTTTTATGGTCCCATTTTCGGCAGATAAACATTTGAATCAGCAACATTACCGGAATTTTCGGTTGCTTATTCTTTTTTTTGCTGAAGTTGCGATAAATGGATTGGTGGATGTGTGGAGGAGAAAAGAGAAGAGGATGTTATGTTGTGTGAGAAGAGGAGAGAGCTTTATCTCTTTCCAAGGAAGGTACAAGAAGAGTGTGTGCGGGCTTTGCTCTCGCTGCTTCCGAAATCAATACAAAAAAATAAAGAATATTTTTCATCCTAATTGCTTTCCTTCCTAAAAGTTGGTAAGTGGGTTGGTTGGTTGGTTGGTTTGTATATAATAGCATAGTTTCCTCCCCGCGGTGTAAACTGCACTGCAGACTGCAGTGGGATCGTGCCCGAACCGGAGGAGGAAAGGCTCACAGGCGAGCATCCTTATATACTTTCCTGGTGTTTCATGCGATAAAATATTGCCTAACGGTGAATTAATGTGTCTGCAAACTCAATTCTAAATTGCAATTTAGATTGAAACAACCACATTCGCAAGCGAGTCACTTTCCCCAGCCCAATTCACTCTCCACACGTACGTACGTACGGCTTTCCCCCAACAGCTGCGTGTACACCATCACTATCATCATCATTTGAGGTTACTTTTTTCTTCATTATTACTAATAATTATTACCAGCTGTACGTATATATATCGCATCGGTTCATATACCAAAATATATATATATATATATAAAAATGGCCCGACCGTAAGTTTGTCAGTCTTTTTTTTTGCTTTTGTAGTGAAATTAGTAGCGGGAGAAAAAGACTTGCGAAATTGTTATCGACCATTTTGCAGTTTCTCCTCCACACAGATTGATTCCAACTTTTAATTTGAGAGCGTGACAGGGTCCCCAACTGGGCTACCTAACAGAGTCTAAATTGCATTTCTTTCTTTTTAATTTGCTCAAATTAAGAAAGTTGGTTTCCGCAGTTTTTTTTACATTGTTTAGGTCATTGCTCGACATTTTGTAACTCACACAAGTGGATCTAATCTAAACTACCAAAAAAAAACTTACGTACCGACAGAAACATTTTGAAAGAACTATTATTCAAATTGCATAATTTATAAAATTGGATAGTTTTGTAAGAAATTCAACAATGTTGCAAAAAAATAATGTCAAAC
>JAANSN010004362.1:0-15329 GCA_036850665.1 Dicranocentrus wangi | reverse complement strand
GATGATCATCATCACCATGTTCGCTATGAAAATGATGGTGTAATGATGGTGAATGTGAATATTAACCGTGTCTTTACTCCTCTCTAAAAAAATGTGGTGCACGTTGCCCTCCTCATCTTGCCCAGTCTCACCAATCATCTCTCACATCTTCCCTTCTCTCCCTGTTTGGTTGTGTGTTGTATGAGCAGAGTGGTGTGGTGTGATGGTGTGTGTGTGAATTGGTCTCAAAAATGAGCTCTTCTAAAATTCCCTTGCAAAACAAGTCTTTTACGATAATCACAGTTGAGAGATGGGCTGACGCTTTTCTGACGGATCAAACAGGGCTCTTATGAAAAATGTGCAGTATTTCATCTTTCCTCGATATAAAAATCCCTATTTTATATATGCACTAATAGAGTTTATAGACTGTGAGATGAAAAAGGAATAATATGCGTTACCAGTAAAAAACTGTATTTTAAGGGATAATACGAAGATAATGTCAAAAGCTTTTCTTCTTGTGGCCACGACTGTGATTTGATGATATAACAACACAATTTTCCACCACTGGCTACTTACTGCCTTCTCACCACCACCACCACCATCACCATCTTCGAAATAATATTTTGTGAATGTAATAATCTCCTCAGAGTGAATATCTGAATATATGATAGAAAACTTTATCATCAACGAAAATGAGCTGCTTGCTTTTCAAGTCGAATCCTCTCACATTTTCTTGGGCATCTCGACAAAAAAATGTGCTTGTAAAAGGTAGTCATATCAAGTGTCTGCATGAGCTCATAATCATAATCATGTTATAATGATATGTGCTTTAGGAGACATGGCACATGGAAGAGAAACACAATTTTTTTTTCTTCTCCCTTGAGCAACAACACCTTCGTCATGGTTGATACTCGTGGACTGTGGCCACAGAAAAGTGAGTGGCTTATTGTAACAATAAAGCAGGTGTAATAATGTGATTGTTGGGATCAGGATTGTAATAATGATGGCCATATAAATATTTTGTGTTTTTAAACCCCATCTCTTCTAAAAAGGAATTTTCACGTGGAAAAATATATATTTTCGCTTCCAAACTTTATTCCTACTGGGCTCTCCGAGTCGAGAATGTGATTGGTATGCAGTTAATTATACAGCACATAAAAATTAGGGAGCTAATTAATCGTTATATAGAGTCGAGTGGTAGTGGTGTGGTACCCAAAGCGGAGGGATATAGAAATTCGAGATAAATTGGGAAAAACAGGTGCAACTCGCATTTCACATGGAATGCTAGAAAAATGGCTGCGTAATCTTGTATGGTAATTATTGTAATGTGTTCTGCTTAGATTAATTTGGCACTCTGCTGGAGGCTACGAGTAGCCATGAATCAAAAGCACTACTTCCTTGCGGTATGAAAAACAAAAAAAAATTCATGGGAGATTTTCTGTAGAATTTTCGATACATTCTAACAAAATGTAAAAATTAACATTAAGATTAAAAAGTTGAACAGAAAAATATTATGGGGAGGAGGAAGTTGGAAAATGTGGTGAAAAAGGCCAAGGCAGAGAGAGACAGAGAGAGATACAATGAAAGAGATACATAACATTAGAGAAATAATTGAATTAAATTCCTTTTGATAATTATTTTTTCTACAAGAATTTTTCCCGACTGTAATGAACACATTTTCATTGGGAATGGGAAGTGACTTGAAGCAGGCATATGCGATGCGGTGCGACCACACTGGCAATGGCTGAGTGGTAAATAAGGAAAAGGGTTATTTTAATTCTTAAAGCAATTATGTGGAGAAGCAGAGCATGAAAAAAACGTTAGATTGTGAAGAAAAGGGGAAATTGATTGATGATCATGTTGACATTTTCATTAGAACGGAGAATGAATTCTCTCCATTTTTTTTGTAGATATGGACTCCTTTTTCCACACTTTAAGAGTTGGATTTCATTGCAGAGTATTTTTTTTGGAGAGCGTGTGTGTGTGTGGTTCGTTACGAGCTTTTTCTGCTTTTATCAGCTCAATGCCCAAGACTGACAATGACACAATGTTTGGGCATAAATGCCAGTTTCGTGTACTTGCACTGGAAATTGATTGCAACAATGATTATTCTGTGGAAGAGTTATTCTCTGGGCAAAAAAAAAACAAGAAGGGAAAAGCGGAGAGAAAGCGGATTAAAGGAAGGAGGTTTTTTTCGGGGGATTGGGGTACTTACATTATATTTCAATATAAAAACCGTGGAAAAAGGAAGGAACTCGTTTCAATGGTCAGTTTGTTGAGTATGAAGCTTTTATAAACAAGAAGTCCTCCTTTCTCGGCGAGCTTGATTCCCATAATAATCATAACGGGATTCTTCATGGGAAGAGTTCCAGAGAAAAAAGAAATTACGACCATACAAGGCAATTCCTCAATGGGTATAAACGACCCGGCCCAACAAAGACTCAACTAAGGATGATCTATCTTTTCCGCTTCATTTAGAAACCATACATGACTCATATAAAATGGGCTGAGCGAATGTGGTTCATTGAGCTTGTGAGTAAACTATCTGACAGGTTCGAACTCTACTTTTTCAACCCTTTCGTGTATTATAGTAAGACATTGGTACGACTTATCTGTTGGAACTCTTAATTTTGGAATCAGTACTAAAATGCTTTCGACGTTTTAATTACCCATTTGTGAAAAAAATATGGAATTTCTTAATTACACAATTTTCGCAGTAGTATCTATAATGGCAAATTTTAAAAAAGTCTTGAAAGTGACTAGTAAACAAATTCAGAAGAAATTAGAAAGCCCATTATCCCAACTTTTTCCATCCAACTGCAACCCTGTGAAAAATTAGGAACTCTGGTGAAAAGCCGCGAGAACTAGTCTCCTCGATTCGCTCAATCACCGATTGAAAAAGTTGAAAGGAGCATAAAAGGTCGATTGGGACCGTTCCGTTTGACAAAACATGCTTTTATTCTCCCTGACAAGGAGAGCATTCCAGCTTTTCAATCTCTCTCAAAGTCCCAACATTCATGGGGAAATTGAGCTGAAAAGTTTAAAAAGTTATGTAGCCCGTCTCCTTTTCCCCGTCGTGTAGTCAAACTGTTTTGAAAGCCGAGCAAAAATTTAATCCTCAACTGAGTCGACGTGCTAAAATGACGAAGACGGGAGCGAAAAAAAATCCTCCTTCAGAAAAGGAGATCGAGAGAAATGTGAGCATAGGAGGAGAACCCATAATACTTAATATAGGGGGTTTTTTCAGGATCAAAAAGTCAATCTCGTTCACATTACAGTAATGCTCTGTGGTGTGGTTTGTGCATAAAATGCGGTAGAAATTGGCCCTTTTGATCCGTCAATCATTCCAATAAAACTTTTTATTTTGGACGAGGTCTCTAGCCTGACGGAGAAGAGGACGGAAACTCTCTTACAACTTGTTTATGTATAGTTGTATGTCAAACGTATAAAAAGCGCATTCAGTGAGATGATCCTTTTGAAAAAAGCTACTAGATGCCGAGGGGTGGTGGTGGTGGCACGGATCACAGGATCAACAATCATCACGTACATGTTTTTCCCTTCCCCGCTTCGCGGCATGGAAAGGGAAGAATAAAAAAGGTTTATAAATGTGAGTCGGTTGTTTTGTTGGTCAACTCAAGTCGGGCTTTTGGGCTTTTAGAGGATGTACATGTACATACTCCTAGAAGATCACAAAGATCAGGAGGAACAACAGGAGTGAGTGAGAGAGTGGAAGCGAGTTAACAATAAATCGATTTGACTTTGAACTTTTGTTTGAGAAAGAGAAGATAAAAAACATCTTCTTCTCACTTCACATATAATCCGGTAATCGGATCAGAACGGATTATGAAATAATATAATATTATATATTTCTCTAGTAGGAAAAACATGTGGAATTTCAACAAAAGAATGGTACTCTGACGAGGAAATGTGGGCAGAGTGGAAAAATATATCGTTGACTATCTCGTGAGCGAGTTGCTTTCACTAAAGGTCGATGATGAAATGCACTGCACTTCAATACGGGATTCGTAACACTTACCTCAAGTGACGAAAATGTATAATTAAGATCTTTGTAGCAGACTTCTTTTAACTTCGGTCCTCTTAATAGGCAAATAGGTAAAATGCGGACTACAATGACTAAATGTACGTAATATGATTATGCAAAACTCCCAAAATGAAATGCTTTTTGCCGTTTTGCAGACACCGCATCGCCAGGCCGAGTAAATCAAGGCTATTTTCGGAGAGTAGTAGACTTTGGTTTATTGCATGAATTGGACCGTGGCTAAACCCCATTTTCTAGAAAAAGCCTTTACTCTTTTTTTCCTAAGAAAGGGCCGAGTTAAAGTGAGTCGGCCAGCCAGCGATGATGTGATCCAAGTAGTACTTTGTGGTTCTTTTTTACTTTTATTCAGCAAACATTTTACTGTTATTATAAGGTTGACTTTACTCCACTTTCTACACCCATCTTCCAACCAGGCAACTCCAGAGCGGGCAACTCGGGGAGAACAGGAATGGCTGTCGTAATAAGTAAGAAAACATTAAAAAAGGGGAAAGCAGTTGAGGAGGAAGATTTATAGCCGTTAAAAGTTTGGGTAAAAGCGTCGCAAAGTTGGTTTTTCCATCCCTTTGTGAACAAGTTTCCTTAATATCCCCTTTTATATAAAATGGTTTATTATCCTGCCTATAAAATATATCAGTTTTTCCCCAGGAAATATATCTATAAAGTTGCACCACCACCGCACCGCACCCCACATATCCACATCCCAGCTCCACTCTGCTAATATACACATACCAAGTCCATAATCATAAATTAACTTAAACCATTTCCGCAAATGCAGAAAAAGGATCCGGTCTAGTATGTCGCACATAAGTAATGCAATTATGGGACCCGAATTGCTCACTGTAAAAGGGGAAAATTTATCTCTATCTCTGTCTCCACTTACTACACTGGTTATACGTCTATTTTTGGTAATCGGGCCCGCTCTCTCTCACTTTATGTAAATCTTTTGTATAGGGATGAAGTGGCTGGCTTATGTGTTGCGAGAGTGAGTATACCATACCTCTTCTTGTGGTGGATAAATATGCGAGTCCAAATTGTTGATCCATTAAGGGGAAATGTGTGTGTGTGTGTGCTCTGCTGTTCATGTAGTAGGCTCCATTCACGATTCATTGGCCATAACAAATTCGATTCGGACGCTCTTCGTTCACATCTTTATTCCTCCGCCTTTATTCTCCGCTGCTCGCCTATTAGGCACATTCCCTGACGCCAGGCCATCTTCCCCGCCTTACTCTTGTGTCCTCGCTCTCTGGGCTCCTCGTTTCTGTCAGATTTTTCGAAGACTGCTCCTGTCTCCCCTTTATGCTCCTTTGTGCTTTATTGCACGGGGGCACACAAAAGCAAAAGAAAATCTCTGGGAAAAAGATTATGGTGACGATAGCTGCTCTCCCTTGAACATATAAACTACGAGAGTGATCCCGGGAATTTCACTCACCACCAGAGAAAAACTTGTCTTTTTTTGTGCCCAACCAAAGTCTTTTCATACCCGAAATGGGGTTACACAGTAGGGACTGTAGGGATATAAGGAAAAATCTCAACCGATAGAGTAAAAAGGATCACTTTCCTCTTTCTCCTTCAAAACATCTCCATTACCTTTTATTCACACAAATTAGCCACTCAATGCTTTTGTTGCTACAATTTCCTATTTACGAAATAGCTCACCCATTTTACAAATTACCTTATACATATCGACGAAGGTTTCACATCACAAATCTATTTATCGGCATAATAGTACATGGCATGGCGCACACAAAAACTGTCGTCGCGGAGAGCACTTTAAACGCATAAGCAAAGCATTAAGCATACACACGTGCAATATTAAATTAGCGTGGAACAAGGCTCGTCGTCGTCGTCGAGCGAGATTGTTTGTGTGGACTTTTTTTATTTATTTTTATCGTGGAAAATTGTCAACGGTTATACTCATGGCACAAAATGATTAAACATACATACTTAGCTAGAGAGATTAGATTATTTGCGGGCAGTGTAAGTAAGTGCAGCAATCCATTTTCAAAATGATTGTCGTCAACATCATCATTAACTCTATATATACTGTATAGCATATAATATTATTATGGCTACTGGCAATAACAAAACACATTTTTCTATTGCACTACACAACAAGACAGACGATACGTATTGCATTTGGTTCAGACTAATATTAAGTAAATGATGGGAAGCCTGATATATAAAAAATTGGCCACCGGTTTTCAATAAAAACTATTTTTTCTTTTGACTTGTGATGATATACATTAAGTAAGTACATAAAATTGAACTATAAAAATCCAGTTAAATAGGTATTACACATATATATATATAAAGAGAATAAAATTAGACGTCTTTATGGCTCTAACCTAATCCTCTTCCAACACTTTGTGTCGGGAGGGAGAGCGTTCCGAATCTCTGCCACATTTTCCACCTCCTTTCTCAAAGCTTCTAGCTCATCCTCGTAATTTTTGAGCCAGAGGGTTTGCCGATTTCGTGCGTTTCTCAGAGCTTCAATTTTGTTGTCCAAGTCGGCATCCTCGAGCTCTCTTTCCACTTCATTAATTTTTTCTGGACAAGCTCTCAAGACCCTCCTCATCTAGCAGAGCAGAGCAGAAGAAAAATAATGGATTGCAATTAAAATTAGTTCACGTGGGAATATTATATAGGAGTATGAATATGGGAAAAGAAAGGGAAGTGAATATGTGCTTGTTTTACTGATTTGATCCAAGTTTTGAAGAGCCAAGCCGATATCTCGAATGGTTGTCAGAGCCCTCTGCACTTTCTCGTACGCCTCCTGTGACAGGGATTGGGCTTCTGAGGCTTTGTCCAAAGCGTTTTTCACTTCCGACTCTTCATCCCCAATTTTCCTGAGTATGAATATGGGAAAAGAAAGGGAAGTGAATATGTGCTTGTTTTACTGATTTGGTCCAAGTTTTGAAGAGCCAAGCCGATGTCTCGAATGGTTGTCAGAGCCCTCTGCACTTTCTCGTACGCCTCCTGTGACAGGGATTGGGCTTCTGAGGCTTTGTCCAAAGCGTTTTTCACTTCCGACTCTTCATCCCCAATTTTCCTTTCTGAGAGAGCCAGCTTCGCTTCCGTGTCTGCCACTCGGCCGGCAAGAGAGTCTGCATCTCGTTTAACGTCAATGGCTCTCTCCTTTGTCACCTCGCATTCGTCTCGGATGGAGTCGGCTTCCTGATAGAAAGAAAAAAGAACATTTTGCAAATATTATTATTTCTTTTACAAAAGTTAAGATTTCCGCATAAATTCTCCGTCCTGTCATCAGTTTCTAACTTACTTCGGATGCTTTTTCTGCAATCTCTTGTGCAGTTTCCGCATCAGTCAAAGCCCTCGAGGCGGCCACCTTTGCCCCCGACAGTGCCATTTGGTTCGTCCTAGTCTGTTCCTCAGCTTGCCGGATCAGTATTTGAATCTCTGGAATCCTTTCCTTGGCATCCTTGGCACTCTCCCGACTCTCGTCCACATTCCGATTAAAGTCTGCAAGGTAAATTTTGAGGAAAATTGACAACGTGAAAGAGGTGGAGCTCTTTTGAGTGGAAAAGAGCTCCCTAAATTGTTGATAAAAGGGAAAAGGAGAAAAAGGAGAGAGAATACACAGAGTTCTACCAGTTTTCTTTGATTTCTTTTGGGTGTACCTTGAAGTGTGTCGTATATCTTTCTGGCTTCATTCAGCGTGTTTTCAGATTGCATCCTCGCCTCCTCCGCGGAAGCCTTGGCTTTATCCAAATCAGCCATAAGTTCATCTGCCATTTGCTGATTCTTCTTTGCGGTATCATGCAACTCTCTCGCTCGACTCGACTCCTCTTCAGCATCCTTCAGAAGTTGTTCCCTCTCTTTGAGCAAAGCACTGACAGACTGCTTCAGCTTGTTTGTCTCGTTTTTCGCTCTCTGAGCCTGATCCTTAATGCTCTTGAGATCAATCGTTGGCAAACTGAGAGAGGTTGCATCTTTAAACATATTGAGAGCATTATTATACGCTGCTTTAGCAGCTTCTAACGCATTTTCCGCTCGTATTCTTGTGCTTTTAACTTCATTTTCAATTTCCTGGACGGAGTGTTGCAGGGCTTGGGCTTCAGCACTGGCGTTCCTTTGCTGACCAAGCGAATCCCAAGCCACTTTGTATGCCTGATTCGATGTATTCACAGCAGCTGTCCCAATTTTCTCCATTTTCTGGGCTTCCTCTTCGTGCTCCTCGGCGAGCAGCCGGGCTTGTCGGGCGAGCTCTGACATGAGGTTCCTTTGCTGCCCGTGAATGTCCGATTTCTCCTGGGCTTTCTCTAATGCCTCCTTACCATCACTGTCCAAAAACCTTTGAGCTGCCTTTAAGGCTTCATTGGCTCGGGATAATGTTTCCTCTGTAATGTTCAGGTTTCTGTTGCTCTCCTCCCCACTTACGGCGCACTGGCGGAGGGATTCCCTGCATGAATTAGTAAATAGGATGTAATGCTCATGAGTAATTCACAAACGCTTTTTTTATTTACATTGTGTTCATATACTACTCTGTTACTCCTCCAATTTGGATGGTTTTGGAGGGTTCCCTGTTTTGTTAAAAACCTGGGAAGAAATCCGTACCTGATTTGTTTCGCTGTTTGATCAAGAGCCTTGACTTTGTCTTTGAGTTCGTTCACTTTCTCCAGCAAACTCTTGTCATCCCCACCAATCGCAGACTTGGCGTCTGTCCACAGTTGGTCAACCCGCTCTTGGACTTGAGTAAGCTTACGGTCAAAGTCGAGGTCGTCTATTACGGTGGGCGTGTTGGCAATGTCTTCCAAAAGTTTTTCCATCTCGGCAAGCTTCTGCCTTTGTGCATTTACTGCTTCTTGGACGAGGTTGTAGCAGGCGGGACAGTCAACGCAGCCGGCTTGCCGATTGTGCTTGTTCTCTTTGCATCTTTCGCAGGCACGACCTTCCACGTTTTCGCGACACTAAAAGATTTTTATTTAAGCCGGTCCGGAAAATACAAAAATAGGTATCATACAGGAATTCTTGTGCGACTTAAATAAAATGGTAAATGTAATGAGTAATAATATTACCGGACATTGGCCGTCAGGATCGCATTGGAGTGCCAAAGATCCAATTGGGTCACAGTCGCAAGGCTTACAACCTTTCGTTGAAAATCCGTAATGGTTTGGAGCACACTCGTTACACCTGAAATTTTTATTATTAGTACGTGGTATTATCCCACAATGATCCCACAATTATACAATAACTTCAAAACTGCGAGACAAGCAAAGCATCCTATAAAATTTTTATTTTACGACCATACCTTAGTCCAACAACGCCAGGTGTACAATGACACTGTCCAGTTCTCATATCACAAGTGGCATTGATAGAGCCAACGGGATCACAATTACATTCCTTGCAACCTTGTCCACTGGCCAAATCATAAAATCCATCTTGACACATGTTACACTGCCTCCCAATGACATTATCCTTGCAAGGACATTCTCCAGTTGGTTGTTCGCAAACGAAGCTTCCTATCTGCCGTGGGAATCGTGCCTAATGCGTTGCACTCGCAGTGCTTACAGTCTCCCTTTGGCACGGCGAGGGCGTCACCGTAGAACCCTGCCTGGCACTTCTCACATCTTTAACGAAAAAAGAAGAACCGTGCATATTCTTGAGGAACATGCCACGACAAATATTTATTTAAGGATTGAGAATTTCCGTTTAAATTGAATTTTACTTGGCTCCTGCAGAGTTATAGATACACTTGAGACATTCTCCCGTGGTCCGGTTACAATTTCCAACAGCGTTCGGGTCAATGTTTTCGTTACAGTCGCAAATCTTGCATTCCGTCACAGGTCCCACGGAACCACTTGGATCTCCGAAGTACCCATCCCCACAAAATTCACACTGAGGTCCTGCATACCCAGTGGGACACTCTAGGCAAACAATTTGCTTATCTTCAAGCTGAATACATGCGCCTTGATTAGGACAGGGACAAGGATTGCAGTCGTCTTCGGTTCCCACCAGGGAGTTCCCGTAATAGCCCCGAGCACATCGTTCGCAGTTGTCCCCAGCCGTGTTGTGCTCGCAAATACATTGACCACTCTCAGGGTCGCAAATGTCTGCGTGGTTGTAACAGGAGCATGGAACGCAACGTGCAAATGGTCCTCCGTTTTTGGGCTCGTGGGTGTACCCCGGGGCACAGGATTCGCAGAATTGACCAATGTAGCCATCAGGACAGGAGCACATTTCCACCCATGATGCGGTAGATCCTGCGGCGCCTCGCCGGGCGGTTTTAAGTTTTACGGTGTCCAAGAATCCAACGCCTAAATTTTAACACCACCCAGGAATGTATGGAACCTGTGATTATAGTGTATGATCGTATGAAAAATAAAAATACCAGTTGGCGTATAAGTGCCCCTAATCTTAATCCCCGTCAAGTTGGACAATAATTTTATGAAATCCTTCGCGTTGAGTCTAGGATTCCATCCAAAGTCGGGATGCTCATGAAGCATAAAGGAATACTCCTGAGATTGTATCGTTGGCAGAGTGTTCCCAGATCCAAAGATGGGGTGGCTAACACGTAAATCATTAGATTCCAGAACGATATCATCTGCCGAGGCTTTCGGGCCATGTTCTCCGATTCTCAGGGTAAAATTCAACTCTTGATTGTAACTTCCCCGTTGATCTCCCAAAAATCGGTCTAAAAAGGCGAACATAATGCCGTTTGTTTTAAAATGAATAAGTATCTAAATATACATCATCAATCCTCACACCGACAATCGACGACCATTTTACCTGGTGCCACAAAGTACACGGGTACTCGGCCTGGAGCAGTGATTCCAATGTTTTGTGTAAACGCATTATACTGAACTGGCACAGTTCTTCCATATTCTTCAGCAGACCAGCGTTCATTTCCACGGGCAAATGTGCTTTCCAGAAGAACTAGAATAACATAATTTATTATAATATTGCTATTGTATTAATCAGCAGACCTGCATTTTATTGAAGCAAAGGATTACAAATCATCACATACCTTGTCCATAACCCGGAGCAGAGCGGCAGACAGCAGCATGCCCATAGCAAAAACATGGAGTGCACCCAAAATCATTTTCCACGTCTAAATTGAAAAATCCAGGTTTGCAATTGCTGCACTGCTGCCCTTCCACATTTTCCTTACACAAGCACAGTCCCGTGGTAGCGTCACAGTTTGGCTGGTTTCCGTAACTGCCGGCAGTACTGCACGAACAGGGTTTGCAACCTTGTTGGCTAAAATCGTAAAAGTTGGTTTGACACCTATCGCACTTATCTCCGGTCACGCCTGGCTTGCACTGGCACTGTCCTTCACTGTTACATTGCAGACTTCGAGAACCTATATATTATATCAAAATGTTTATCAAAATGAGTCAGTTCAGTGCATCATCTTCAGACCATTCCATTCCATGAACGTTGAAAACACGGGTTTGTATGGGAGTTGGAGAGTTCACTTCTCCAAAAACAGGATGTGTATGTGTACCTATTTCGTTACAATAACAAGGGATGCAGTAGCCATCGGATCGCTGATAAAAGTTATCTTTACAGCGCTCGCAGTTGGGACCATCTCGATTTCCACTGCAGTCCGTGCAGTGACCACCGTGACCAGTTGATTCGTACAGTTTCTGGTCGAAGAAGCACCGGTCCGAGAACCCATTACAGTTGCATGCTACGAAAAATAATTTTAAATATGATGCATATTTTTCTCATTTACACTTTACATCAGGATTCTCATATCACTTACGCTTGCATTCATGAGCATCATTCGCAGTAGCCCTACCCCATGGTTTATCATTGTAAAATGGCAAGCATTGGTCGCAATCAGCACCTGCCGTGTTATGTTCACATCTGCAGACCAACCGTCGTTCCCCGTATTCACTGGAACTGTCCACGCACTCGGAGGCGTGGCCGTTGCATTTGCACCTGGAAATGAAAATATATATTCACATGTTTAAACTTTGCAAATGAAACCTACATATATTAGGTACCTTCTGAACCTTCTGAACTCCATCTTACCTGGCTCCCACAGCAAAATCCGAAATAGCATAAAAGTACGACCGCAACACTTTCTCGTCCCCAAAAACCTCGTCTCCGAAAGTGTTCAATCTATCCAGGGAAATCCTAATGTCGGTCGCGGTTACCCAGTCCTGGAGGTCTTTGGAGTTGTCAAAGTTGTATGCAGAGGGTCTGCCTTCTAGCGTCGGGAAAGCAACTTCGCCTCCAGTCAGCGGAGAAATATCGGAAAACTCGGATGTACACAAAGCCCTGGTTTCCTCTCCGCCGTGAACATAGTTCATGTCCGGGACTGCATAGAAGCCTCTACAACTGGCACTGTAGTACTGATACGGGAGCCAATCCCCATCTTCTGACATTCTCCTGTAAATGGCAAAACTTTCGGGTCTTGGCGACTGGAATTTTAGCCGGACGTAGGTAATCTCAAAGGACTTCTTCAAGTGGAGGGATAGATTGACTTGAGCCGGCCACTGGATTCCCTCGTACATTGTGTCCGACTGCCAGTATGACTCGTTGAGATCAGTTAGAAAGGATCGGGGGTGGGCAAGTCTGGGATCTCTGGCGTCGCAAATATCGCACGAGCGACGGGGACCTGATGACATTGCTCCGGCTTGGATGCAAAATTGAGTGGGGCCATCCTCACCGCAGGTGTTGGTTACCTCGACGGGTCATTTGGAAGGCAGCATTGACGAATTCCGGGACGCACCGCTATATTATGTCAAATACACACATTTCATATACTCATAAGCCCGATATGAAAATCCGACCTGCTATCTAATGTACCAAACGTTAAATTATAAATTTCCCTGTCGCCGTCGGGATTTGCAACACAGGATTCAATGGATTCATACATTTTATTTCAATCGCAGGTTTGCGCTAATACGTTGTCATACATAGGTAGACTAATACAAACTACCACACTCCACATGTGGCATGTAGAGTAACCCAAGCTGCGCTCATCATGATAGATACCAATCTTCCTATCCAATACCAACACATCGTAAATTTCAACAGGTAGCACACGCAGCCCCAGGCTACAGATATCATATCAATAACATAAAAAAAATATACATAATATCATTGACTCTACCTGCGGGTTCNAAAAAAAATATACATAATATCATTGACTCTACCTGCGGGTTCCCCCTATCATCGTAGCATCTTGAGTAATGGCCATTTCCGTCTGAAGCATGCTGACTGCTGGTTAATCCCACCAAAGCAGTAACAAAGTACACCTTCCACATTTTTAACTGCGGAAGGAACACGAGAACACTTTTCCAGATTCTAATTTAATACACTAATAATAAAATACTATAAAGATTGAATATGGATCCTAACTCATTTGCGTTTCTCTCGTCTTCCTCTCAAACGTATTGAGATCAAAAGCTATAAGCATTCGCCGTGTAAATGTGCTGAGAAGTCGGAGTATCTCTATCACTCACTCACTCACTCACTTTTTTGTAAAAATTATCTCCAATTATGCCATCCTATACACTTGTCGTTGGAATTGAGTGTTCGTGGATCATGATTTTTTGAGAGAAAAAATAAAGCTATCAACTAAAAGTGTATAAATGGACGAGGAGGTCTCTCATTATAAAACTGTTGTACGGGTTATGATGTCAGCGGAATTATCTTTACTGTTGGCACCCATGAAGCCTAAAATATCTCCTCTCATTTCCGCTGACTAAAGTAATCCCTAACACACACAAGTGGTACATGTCAAGTACTGAGAAACAAGTCAAGTCCAGCAAAAGAGAGCGAGAGCTCATTTATTTTTGTTTTTATGTCCAGTCCACACAAGTCAGTGGTCTTCTTGTATGTATTCAGAGAGGTACAGTTTTGAATCGAAAGTGAAAAAAAGGTCCGAGGAGAGACCCAACTACAAAAATCTTACATTACATACATATTTAACACTAAATGTCTGTAAAAGAGTAAGCATGAGCATGAAAGGAAAAAGTGGGAAGATCATGTATAAACAACATTTTATTCATGTGCAAGCACAGCATCATCTTCCTTCAGTCTTCAGTCTTCACTAATATCCCTATACATTCATTCCCATATCTTCGCGCATTCCATATAAGTTTAATAAATGTTTTCAACAGAGAAGAGCAAAACGACGACGAGCCCTAAAGCAACAAAATCTCTCTCAGAGATCTCATATACTCCTACAAAAAAGTAAGTCAGAGAGAATGTGAGCATTCATTCATGAACATGTTGATGAAGTCTCTCTCTTCCGAGTTTCATGGGGTAGCCGTGGCACGGATATATTATATTGTTTGTTGTTTAAACACTGTATGAAAGAGTCCTATGTAATCGTTATCTCACCAAAGCTTTCAAAAAAAAAGTGTCTTGCTTTGCTTTCTAGGGCGTCTTTCATGATGATGAATGATAATATTGTAGTGGTGAAGTGTTGTGTGTTAAACATAATGCTCACCAGCGGATAGATCTCTGCATAAAATATCCACTGAAATTGCCTACAATGTCCATGTCCGTGTTATGTACAGCTTGTTAAAGTTTTAAAAACGTGTATTTGTACATTTTGTTGTGTATAGAAAGATTCCGGCCGTCCTCTTCTGATTGTGAGCTGAAGTGAGTGAGGCACAATTTTTTATCTTGGGGCACGAAAGAAAGAGCTGAAAAATGATTTAGTACCGATACAGCAATTGAATGAGTGTGTGCAGACATAAACGTTTCTCATTATTCCACGAAATCCATGCAGTTGACTGGGAATAAGTACATTCATGTAGGTATTCAGATGAAACATATATCTATTTTATTATATTATAGCAAATCAGACACAATATCAAAATGACAATTTGTTATGAAAATGAGTGGGCGACAAACCCGAGGAAACAATACATGTAGGATGCGAAGGATTACGAGTAATTGCCAAAATTTAAATACGGTTATCCCCTGCCTCTCTATATATACTTCTAATAATAAAGTATAGCAATGTATGCATTTGCATTCCTAACGTCTTTACACGTGTTTCTTATGTCGTGGTTTATTCCATAAACAAATAATATATGTACTCTAAAACCAATGTTATGGTGAATAATGTGTCACGCTATTCTTGTAAATAGCGGAGTAAGACAATACGAATAAAAACTCTAGTAGTTCATAGAAGAGGCTGCATGCGTAGGATGAATTTCTGAGTTGACCTTTGACCTTTGGCAAAGGTCAAGTAATGTATGTTCTCAGATGAGCTCCTATGTACTCATAACTGAAGTCAGAATGTCAAAAATTCGATTGGTTGCCGAGATAAGCGATATAACTGAGGTGACCTTTGACCTTTGGC
>JAANSN010004361.1:0-15333 GCA_036850665.1 Dicranocentrus wangi | reverse complement strand
GGGACAAATTGGATGCTGAAATTGTATGCTGGAGGGGACAAATTGGATGCTGAAATTGTATGCTGGAGGGGACAAATTGGATGCTGAAATTGTATGCTGTAGGGTGGAAATCGCGTTTGCGTGCTGTAGGGGGCAAATTGTGAGCGGATGCTGAAGGGTACAAACGGTGTGCTGGGGGGTCTCTGCCGTGTGCGTACAAGCAAAGAATCTTCTATATACACTAATAAAAAAATGTTGCCGCACAGAAAATCCAGCCTGTATCAAAACTTGAGTTGCATGACTTGAGATAATTACTATGAGCTGGTGCACTCATTCCAACTTTGTTGATGCTTGACGCGTTGCGACACACAAACATGTTTTACTCACTTTTAAAGTTGTGCTCTTTTATTTTATTAGCTTAGCAAAATTCGAGAGAATTCTGCGAGACCGAGACGGCAAACTCTTGCAGCTGGACTAACTCTATTCGTAAGATGCAAGAGAAAATTGAACGGACGTAAGAGACACAAAAATGGATGCTTGATGAATTGATAATAATGATGGGTTGATGATTATGACGATATAATTAACAGAACGGAGTGGGTTGAAAATCGTTAATTATATAATATAGTAGTGAATGGCTGTATAGAAACTATAACGTTTCTATGCGTGCCCAATATTTCAATAAAATATTGGCTAGTTTTTATTTTTTTGGTATGAAATTCAAGTAGTTGAATAGATATTCTGTTAACCTGTGTGATGACTAACTTTAAACGCCGCCAATAAAAGTTATACTTCATACTTGAAACCAAATCACTTACATGCCTGCCTACTTTTACATATTTTCGTGTCGGAGAATTGGTGTTTGAGACTGATTTTATATTAAAACGCGAAATATTATATTAATTGGGTGTGAATGATCCAATGATCCTGTTAGTTGCTATTTGCTTTTGCTAATGTTAGTATTGATTTTCTAAAAGTTGGTAGTCCGGTGGATTCATAACATTTGTTCCAAGATAATATATGAGTGTGAAAGCCGAGAAGGACCAGACACGGAAAAATAAGTAGTGCTCATGGTAAGGTAACGCGTTTATTATGATATCGCCAGAGAAAATCCCATGTAGGTACACGCGTGTGATGTGAACAAAAAAGGTCGGACAGCCAGCCATATCGTTTGAAACTATTGTTATATAGGCAATTTAATTTAAATAGAGATAGGATACGGATAAGGAGCAAACATATGCTCACATTATTGATGATTGAGTTTGAGGCATGCAAAAATGAATTTTACTCATTTCCTCGTGATTGAAATGAAATGTGTATTTTTGAAATTAAAGGTGGTTTTGTATAAACTGCTCAAGACTTGAAAGTCTAGTTTGCCCCATTTAAAAAGATTTTTTATTGTACAAATTATAAACGGATTTTTGCTTCACCAAAAGATAATAATATGTAGTACGTGTAAATATTCTCACTCCAATATTAAATTAGCCAATTAGCTAGTCTCTCAAATATTCAATCAATATGGGTTTTAAAGCATTTTTTTAAAGGAGGAGTTAGGAGGACGGGCTTACACACCAGGAGTTGTTATTATGGTTGCAAGATTATTATATTTAAATTCACGGCATATTCAATATTTAAATTTAAGACATTCACGGCTGCAACTGCAATCAAAATCACTAGTCCAAAAAGGATGCCAAGAAGCGAGCCTGTGAGAGTAAGGGCGACCTCCGTTTCAGAACTCCAACAGACACGGAAAGAGTAGTCCGAGACATTTCCGGCACATTTCCTGGCACTGTCCTCAACCAGAGTCAATACCGGGTTGAACAGGAAGATTCGGATGAGGAGGAATCCCGAGCAGAGTACGTACCATCCCGTCAAAGTAATGTCCAAGCCACAGGTACGCCGGATGAAGACCCTCCGGCGGTCATCATGCTGGTGGTCGTCCTCCATTTTGACCCGCTGGAGACTGATGACTGGAATTGGAAAAAAATCAAGATGATGAGTGGAATGCATTAATATAAAAATGAGTACAATTATAGTGAAATCAAGCTATGAGGATACGAGATTATTATTATATTTCAAGAATAACTTACAATTTCCAAAAAATATCAGCTCAGGGACACACAGTTTAGTTTTTATCTTGATGTATGTAGCAAAGGGTAAAACGAGGGAATTTAAGTGGTGGCTCTTGTTTGGAGTTTTTAGTAATTACTTACGAGACTTTCGACTTTATCGCCTAATCCTAAGACTTGCTTCTTCTCACCAATCTCAAAGCGGAATGAAGCAGCTGGAAAATTATTAGAGAGTTTTTATTTGGCCTGGCCTACCTACCTCCAAACATCAAGGTTTTCGTAGTGCGCATAAAAACTACGTGTTGTTACATACATAATAGTTTTTATGCGTATGCGTCATGCGTAGTACATGCGTACACAGATCCGAAGTCAGTGGCAATAAGGCAGGCACGCCTTGCCATTTGCGGTGGCTCAAAAATGGCACAAAAACTTTTCGGCTCCTCAATTACTATATATAATGCCATTTAGCAATATCCTATATTGGGTTCTGGTCTGGTATACTCGTAGAGTGGCAACGTAAAACAACATATAATGACCGGAAAATTGACTTTGGCAGTGGCTATAACTTGTTTCCGGTTATCCAAATTCTTATTACTAAATTTCAAACAAATAAGGCCTTACATATGGGAGACGCATAAAAATTAATGAAATGAAATACGAATACTTATATCCTATCGTAGGAATCCTAAATATATACATATTAATAAAACTATGGTCATGCCATATAATGTAACCTGAAGCTTGACAATGTTTTGTCCCCGTTTTTAGCCGCCTTTTATATTCTCAATATAGTGTGGTGAAGAAAATGGAATCGGCAGAGTAGTTTTGGATTTATAGGCGATCGCGCAAATAACACTTTCTAGATATGTATGCGTGCGTACATTTGGAATTCTATGAGTAGGCAGATTTAACATGCGTACGTATGAATAGTGCAATCGGACGTTTAATCATAGTAGTGAGGCGTAGTTGATGCAACCAATAATTTTAGTTATAGTTTTCTCGCAAATTCAAAGACCTCTAAATTGTAGTCCAGTTCTGAATCTGTATAGAAGTTCCATAACCAGCAACTGCAGCATTACCAAATATTCCTTTCACATATAACTCCAGGCACTTTTTACTTACGATTAATAGCTAATTTAATATGCAGCCAACCAGATACTGACGCTATAAACATCTCCGTTCCGTCCACTCTACTTAAAGGAATCAGAATTGGGGCAAGTGTCAGTATACTTATTAAAGATGACTATAGGGACTAGGTATGCAAGTCCATAGTGAGAATGAAACCATTGCGCAACTACTACTTACTGCTCTATACTTACAATTAGAATAATAGCTTTTCTTGTGTAATTTCAATACGCGACGATAGCATGGTATAACAATACAATGTGTAGTCATCATTATTTCTCAGAAATAAGAAACAACTATGGACTTGCTGCTGAGGTTGTGCAGGCAAGCAAGCAGTCTTGTTTACTCAGCAATAAGTAGAATGTGGTGTGATGATTGTGCCACACAGAAACTTCAGCCTGTGCCTACAAACTTATATTATGACATTATGGAATGCCTTCCCTATTCCATTCTCCCTCCTCGCTATCAAATTTTTCGTAAACTGTGAAATCTTGTGGGTTATGGACGCTGACAAGGAGAGTAGTGGAAAAGTTAAGTGGGTATGGGAAAAGCATATTAATGTATGTTATACATATATTCTTGACATTTTTATAACATGCACGAAACTGATGGATGATTCTCGAGGAATAACAATTATAGTAATGATAGTACGTAGGTAGGTAGGCAAGTGCTTAGTTAAAGTTGGCAGAAAATATTCTGGCCTTGATACATGCATGCCGTGTTTGGAGGTGCAAGAAACTTTTATAAGAACATGTTTACTCACTTTTAAAGTTATGTTCTCGTTCTCCTCCGCCATTCATTACGTCAGCCTCACATTCTCATTTTTTACACGTCCAACGTTGAACGTCTCACTCTATTCATATACTAATTTTCAGTATGGGTGCCTTAATATACCATGATTTGCTTTGTTGGATTTTGCTCCTCTTCATATTTAGCTCAATGTCTCTGTGTAAAATTAACTGACGTAAACAAGGGGAAACTATATACATAAAACTATTATAAGCATCGGCATATGAAAACTTGGCGTAATACTTGTTTAGTACCAAAACACAACAGCAGCGTGATTTTAGTATTTAGAGGAACAAGGAGGGGTTGTACGCACAAACGAGAAATAAAAGGCAATGATGATGCCGCATGGTATTATGACTACAATAATATGAAGAACTACATCCACACACACGCTTTAATCTCCAAATATTCTCTCCAATGCAATGTTGAAAATGAAAACAGATGTTACCTAGAACTAACTGAAAAGCTCGTGAAGAACTTTCAACTTTACAATACAACTGCAACTTGTTTCTGAACAAGCATCACTACTATTGTGCATCATGTTCCTTGCCATGAAATATCCATGTAAACCAGAGCATCATCACTAAAAAATCCTAACCTGATTTCGCTAAAGGATCAGTGTGCTTTGATTGAGCCAGAAACATCGAAGTTTTCCCGATTTTTATAATATTTTTAGTAGCGACAGCAATAGAAAATTATGATTGTATTTATCGTGGCGTAGTACAAAGAGTAATGTGCTCATAATGGATGCATCTTCTTACGCCAGTCCATCAACTTTATTTTTGGCATTAAAATAGAGATATGACTGTGTCCTTCCTAATGCAAATATCATCACCTTTTGAGTTTGAGATATACAAAAATGTTTCTCCTTTCCTTGTCCCATCCCTTGTGACTTAAATATGCGTATATATGGATTTTAAAAATTAAAAGTAATATTTTAAACTGCTCAAGTCTACTTTGGATTATTTTTTTTAAAGAGAGTTTTTATTACACCAATGTCAAACAAAAGGATTACCTTTACCAATTAAAATAAGGTAGGTAGTAATCATAATAATAATGCAATACATGTAAATATCTTCACGCCAATGTAAGAATGAGTCTCTCAAATATTCAATATAATTGATGTATGGGCTTAGCATTATTTCTACGCATAAGGGTCAAGCCATGGTTAATGGCTTCAAAATAATTGTATTTAAATTCAAATTATATTTATATTTAAAACCCTTAAGTATCCAATATTATTAGCTAAGTCTCTCCTACCCTGTACACATCCATTAAAGCCAATAGACATTCAACTGATATCCCTCATCCTTCACACCATCATCGTTAAAACAATGAAATTGTAAACCTTTTTGAAAATTAAAAGAATTTCTAGCTAAATTCAAAACTCGTCATTTCCCTTCTTAACTTATGCCCTATAAATTTAGTTTGAGAAGAAAATTGAGAGATAAAAAACATTTCTTGTCAAAATTCATTTATACCTGGTAGATTTCCGTTCCCAATCCTTTTCTTAAAGCTTTCTCCACCAGTCTCACTCGCGTCGCAGCAGCTACTGCAGCCTTCCCCCCTCTCCCATGAATTTCCACAGGCTGAACACCCATAATCCGCGAAACCCAACATAAATAATAGCCATAATAATCATGGGGACCCAGTATTTCGAAAGGATTATGCTGATTCCAGGGAAAATATCGGTGAAAAGTATGATCACCACTCCAGTAAACCTTAAAATTGTCAGATCTACCGCATCCAAAGGGGGAGGAGGAGGCCCCGTCGTCGTCCTAGCAGCAAAACTCATAAGGCAGACGGCAGCAATTACGTGAGCGGCTATAAATACAATCAAACCCAACAACACGACGATGATGCCAATGAGTGAAACCAACTTGTGAGTATGGGCGACCTCCATTTCAAGGTTCTGGCACAGCATGGAGTAGTCGTAGTCTGAGTCCGAGATCCTGGCACACTTCTTGCTCTCCATGGCCCGTGTCATTACTGGGAATAGGAAGTTGAGGAGGAGGAGTAATACCGAGCAGATTCCGTACAACCCCGTAAAAGCAAGGTCCGCGCGGCCAAAGCGCAAAACTAGATCCCTCCAATTCGGTTGTTGGGCGTTCTCCATTTTGACCCACTGGCGACTGGAATTGAAAAATTGAAAGAAAAAAGAAAAAAGTGAATTAAGGAATGTAATAAAAGAATTAGTTAGAGTTAGTACAAAAATCAAGTTATTACGATACTACATACTATTATTATATTGTATTAAAAACTTACAATTTACGACAAAAGCCAGCCCATGGATACATGATCGTATACCGCGTTGACCGTGGTGTTGTATGGAAGCGTGATAATTGAATATAAGTAATAAGATTTGCTTTAGGTTTTTTCCGTAATTTCGGTTTAGTCTAAAATTTTGCAAGACAGACGCCGTGTCCTTCTTCTCACCAGCCTCAAAGCGGAATGAGAATGAAACCTATGGTGCATGGAAAAAAATATCTTATTGTGATTGTGAGAGAGGAGAGGTTTTGCTAGTTGGTCCACAAACGTTTTCATGGATCATCATAATCTCTCAACAAGAGAGATGGAATGGAATGCAGCTGCCTTTTTTTCGTCAAGCAGCGTTGCGCTCAAATGCGCTCACGATAAAATGTAATGTACCTCTTAGCAATAATGTTGCGTTGTGAGAAGGGATTTTACCTATTTGAGCTTAATAGCTATAGTCGGACAGCATCCGCAGCAGCTACATGCACTGAAAATCTCTTAGTAATATGATAATACGTATATATGCTTCTTAAAAAAACTCTTCTCAAAGCGTAAACATCGTCATTTCTCACACCAGAAATAAACAAATATTTTGTGGGGTTGTAGTGAGGGAGTCCAAGCAAGGAATCTTCTCTATGTACAATAATAAGAAGACTTACCTATGCTGCCACACAGAAAATTCAGCCTGTATCAAAACTTGAGACGAATGACGTGATAATCATGAGCTTTAGCTGGTGCACCCGTTGAAACTGTGTTGGTGCTAGTTGGCTTGATGCGTTGAGACATAAACATTTACTCACTTTTGAAATTGTGTTTTCTCATTTTATTCGCGTAGCAATACGAGCGAATTCTGCGAGACGGCAAACTCTTGCAGCCGGGTTGACTCTAAGACGCAAGAGAAAATGGAACTGACGTAAAAGAGACACACAAAATGTTTGATGAATTGATAATAATGGGTTGATGATGTTGATGATGATTAGCAGAACGGGAGAAATTATGTGGGTTGAAAATCGTTATTTAGTTAATATATTTGTATAGAAACAGCAAAGTTTTCATACGTGTCCAATTTCAGTAAAATATTGGTTAGATTTTATTTTTTGAATGAAATTCAAATATTGGGTAGACAGATAGATAGCCTGTGAAAAATTATTTTAAACGTTGCTAAAAAAAAGCTATACTTCATACTTGAAGCCGGTGCCATTTAATTTGACGCTCTTGTGCAAAAATAGTTACGAATCTCAATATACTTACTTTAGATTCCAAAAACGCATAACTTTATAGATATAGTATATGTTAAGGTGGCACCATCGAAACAGCCATAGCAGCTAAGCAACGCGAACGCCCACTCCGAAAAACGGACATCGTTTTCCAATTCCTCATGCAAAACTACATATAAACCCACATTTCACTTCTTCATACGAATTATATAACTCCATGTTATGTTATATCTGCCTTGTAAGTTTATGTCAGATGCGAAACTTCTTAGAAATGGCTTGACAGGTTCGGCCGTGCTGGTTCCTATTCCATCAAACCAACAAACTGCCCATTACACAGCAATACCAAATAATTTTGACTTCTTAGGTTTTTTATTTTTATTTTACAAGGATGACGCGTGACGTCCTAATAGCTATCGAGTATTTTCATGTAATTGACGACCCTAAAACGATTCGATACGGTGACCAGCCTTCCCTATTGGGTTCCCAATCATTTCTATATGAGCCTCGCCAACAATCCTAACACAACACCCCCACCCTGGCCACCCTATGGACTTATTGGACTTAACCTAACCCAACCCAACCCAAATGTCCGATAACAAAATAATTAAAGTGTTTTCAAAAAATAAGCGTTACGGACGGACGGATGGACGGACGGACATGTCAAGATCATAAGCTCGTCTTTGCTTCTCAGCGAGCTAATAAAAAGACAGACAACGGAAGTGTTTAACTAACAGTTGTTTTCAAACAATTTTAAATAGTCAGCCCGCTCCAAATAAAAGTGACAAATTTGTTTTAATCAATCAGAGAACCTTTCCAGAGAACCGGGCGGTTGGGGAACTAACGGACCAAAGAGCCTCCCCCTCGTGTACCTAAATGCATATTGCAGATATCTTCAAGTCGCCCAAAAGGCCTGATTGCTCTATCATAAGCCATAATATAACAAGTCCACCAAGCGGAATAACTTAGCTCGCTGCCCAATCCTTACAAACCGAACTTATGGTCTTACATACCAAACCAAACATACTTTAATACAACCCATCAACCCCTACTATTCCACCTAACAAATATAAACCTACCTTAAACAAACCGAACCGAACAAATCCACCCACCCAAAAAACCCTATAGAACCAAACAACCCCATAGCAACCAAACAACCCCATAGTAACCAAACAACCCCATAGCAACCAAACAAACCCATAGCAACCAAACAAACCCATAGCAACCAAAAAACAGCCCGTTGAACACTCCCAGTTACCCTTTAGAACACCCCCAATCAACCTGTAGAACACCCCAAATCAACCTGCAGAACACCACCAATACACATGTAGAACACCACCAATAAACATGTAGAACACCACCAATAAACATGTAAAACACCCCAAATCTAACCTGTAAAACATCCCAAGTCTAAGCTGTAAAGCATCCCCAATCAACCTATAAAACACCCCAAATCTAAGCTGTAGAACACCCCCATTAACTTAATATTACACCTTAATTACGTGTCCAAAGTGTTCTAAAAATTTAGGCCCAGTAGAACTAAAAATCTTTCGATTTCGACATTTTTAAGTGTCAAAAGTGTTCTAACTCGTGGGGGAAAATGTCCTGAAATTGAACCTGCCCAAACTGGGCAAAGGACTGACCCTAGAACGATTCCATACCATCACCCACCATCCCTGTAGGGTGCCCAGTCATTCCCTATTAACTTCTCGCCAACCATCCATACGCAACACCCCCCTATGGACTTTACAGACCAACCCAACCCAAATGTTCAATAACAAAATCTTTAAAGTGTTTTGAAAAAATAAGCGTTACGGACGGACGGACGGACGGACAGACAGACAGACGGACATGGGAAGATCATAAGCTCGTCTTTGCTTCGCAGCGAGCTAATAAGCAATACATAGGTACGTCCACTCCTGATTGGTGATATTTTTATATTTTAATACAAATATCCCGGACTAGATCCTCCCGTCACAGCAATCGATTCCCGTTTTCGTAATTTTCAAAAGTGGCAGAGAGGAGGGCACGCTGCGAATATGGAATGGAGGTTTCCCACCTCCGCGTAAGCTGCTTTGCGAAAGCCCGAGAAAGGCAATTTTCACTGGACTAAATTAAATAATCAGCATGTTTTTGTCAGCTAAAACCAATTAGTGTCACTGGGAGGACGTAGTCAAAAGCTAGCAATAATATTGCAAAAAGTAATTACAGCACTTACGGGGATCATAATAATGCTGGATAATATGTGGTGGGGTATGTCAGCTTAATGGAGTGGTCATGTAAAGAATAAGAGCCACTGAAAATCATTTAAAAATTAAAATGTTTATCAAACTGAAAAGAACTGGGTCTTTGACTTTGGTGAAACGTTGCTTCAACGCGAGGGATATTGTTCTTCTGTCTCACTCACTCTGCCCAGTCAGTCATTTCACGTCGATCAGTGAAACCCTTAATCTCCTCTAAAAGTGTGTCCATCCTTGTGACGTGACTCCATTTGTTTCTATAAAAATCCACTTTGGGGAAAATAATCCTACAAGCTAATGTAAGTTATAACCCAAATGAAAGGAATCAAATGCATGAGCACCAACTAATAAAAATTGTATTTTCACTAGCTAAAATAAAACAGAAGGAAAATGCTGATACAACTTGGGGTGAACGAAGACCTCGCCAAATGCCACTCCCTTGCCCATAGGTTCCCAGGGAGCATAGTTGCATGGAACGGGAGGAAGTATGAGGAGGTGCTCCAAAGCAAAACCCAAGCCAATCTCTGGGCTGCCCTTATCGCCGCTGGTGGTTGCTTCTACGGATTAAACGCCTGGACAGCATGGAAGTCAGGGGACTTGGGAATGAGTATTTTATGTGGATTTATCTTCTTTTGTGCAGCTACGATTGCTACCTCTTCATTGAGTTTCCGAGGAAATGCGTCAGACTGTTCTGATTTTCTCAATGGGCTCCTATGCATCCCAAATGGCTGGAGGAAAAGTAAATACATAAAAATGTGCTAGTTTTCTGTTTTAGTTCTTCCACATTCCTTTTTTTGAAATAAAAATCTATTGTTTTAATCTTTTCCAGATAAAGCTTTTCAGCAAATTGTTCGGCCCGGGTCGTTGGTGAAGCTTTTGCTTCGGATCATGCTCGCTGCACAAGTGGCGTATCCTTGCCTACTTTCAATTGTGGCTCTGTCCCTGCCGTGTTCACCATTGAACATGTTTTCATCAGTGATTATCGGCTAGTGCGCCTCCGGTTCAAATACGGCATTGTTAACGAGGGCGGTGATAGGTATTGGAACAGCAGTTCCCCATTTCGTATTCTGGACAGCAGGTATGTCGCAATTGACAATAGATGGTATGCATGTATTTCTTGGCTCCCTTTGCCACGAAATCTTGCTCAAGTTTATGTCAACACGGCTTTACTCGGATTTTTCTTCTCAGTTGAAATTCTATCGAAGTTGTCAGGTTCTAAATACTTGCTTCAACAAATACTGCTCCTCTGTTTGCTTGGCAGCAATTACTATAGTATTAGCAGTCGAAATTTCATTTACATATTTGGGTCTTAAACTTGTTGGTGGTTGTGGCCATTTGAACATGCTCATTAGCATAGTGATAGTAACAGGATGTCCTTCAGCGTATCTAATGCATATGATGACAGCAGATAAAGCTGGGCAGGTGAATACAATCTCCCTCTCCATTTTAGCAAAGCTCAGGCAGAGGAATTATTTGTCCTAGCTCGCCCGCCGACAAACTCCCTCAGCTTGGCCTCTAAAAATAAAACTTGGAGAGAGAAATTTCATCGAGGTCAACACAACACTTGTAATGCTTAATTTCACTCTCTGTCGCCTCGTAGATCTTCTTCTAATTCGAGGGTAGAGTAGATGGTGTATTATAGAGATATGTAACTTTGACGAATATTTTTTTCACAGCCTAGAAAAGAATGCACCATTGCACCTACTTATTAGTAGAATGTAAATGTAAGAGTCCTGCTGTCTTTGGTAGGGAAATAAGTATATATTTATTGCGTAACATGAATTTGTAAGAAACGTACCCAACTAGGTTAACAATGATATACTGGCAACTGGCAAAATGTTTTAATAGAAACTAAAACGTAACAATTGTAGTCCTTCTAGATGACATATTAGGTTTAAACATTATTGTCGCGAGAAGGGTTTGGCCAGGCAGCAGCAGCAATCATTTTTCTTTCCCAACACAATTATGTTATTATTGTTCGACGAGGTAATTGTAAGTAGTAACTTTAATTAATATGAGAATCAATCAGTATTATCAAGCAAGTCCATGAGGTCTTTGTTCCAGAAATTGTGTATTTGGGGGGATGTAATTATCATCATCATAAGCTGGTAAATTGCCGAACTTCAGTTCTAGTTTCATTTCCCTTTCAAAATTTGTTTCATTAATTAACAATGTCGTGTCCTTTGTCTAGCTCCAGCTCCAGCCGTTCGACAAGGATTCCTGGATTCGTATCACTGAAAGGGAGCTGCTTCACGACAAAGGCGCCTCTCGCTGATGCAATGGAATATTACTAGTAGTAAAGTAAGTAACTAGGAAGATATGATGTAATCAAAAAGTAACATTGTGTTCATTCACATACCAAATGTTGTATTAAAAAAATATCCAGGCCTTCGCAATGGTAAATGTGAAGTGGAGGATTTTGAAAATCATATTATCCCAGTCCGGCTGCCACCCATCTCATTTGAAACTACTTACATAGTTATTATGTGTAATTTAAAAATAGGGATAGGAAACGGATAAAATGCAAATATGCTCAACTTGATGATGAGACACGTGCGAAATTGATGATTGATGACGAGTTTGTGACATGCAAAAATGAATGCTATTCATTTCCTCGTGATTGAAATTTGAAACGTGGATTTTTGAAATTATTGGTGGTTTTATATAATAAAATGCTCAAGATTTGAAAGTCTAGTTTGCACATTTAATGTAAAGAGAATTTTTATTGTACAAATTATAAGCGGACTTTGCTTCACCAAGAGATAATGTTTACTAATACGCGTAATTATTTTCACTCCAATGTTAAATCATCCAATTAGCTAGTCTCTCAATAAATATTCAATATGGCTTTAGCATTACTAAAGGAGGAGTTATAGGAGGAGGGGTCTAATCGTAAGCACAAAAGGAGTTAATGGCTGGTAATGGATATTATATTTAAACTACTTAAAATTATTCACCGGAAGAACGTTCTCCGTCGTTAGGTACTTACATATTATTATATTACAGTATTAGAATGTAGGTATTTCCAAAATTTCCTGTTTCTAATTCTAACTCGGCTAAAAAGAAAGTGTATAAGTAGGTTTGGAAAGTTGGTTTTTCATCTTTGAAAGAGGTTATTATTATTTAAATAAATGGGTTTTGTTACACCAGGTTGAAATATGCAGGTAATTTCTCAACTTAGCAAAAACATAGTCTCGTGTTTAATCTATCAATATTAGTATTACTTGCTAATGTATTTCTAATGTACGAGGAGGTTATATAATTATTACAAAATCAATTTACATAAATTAGGTAAAGTTGTTCACGGGGAAGATTGTCCATTGTCGTTTCCTAAATTACCTTGCTTTAGAATGTATGTCTAAACAATTTCCTCTTTATAACTAACAAAAGGCTGCCTAGGTTTATGAAAATTCCCCATTTAATCAGCATTTTTCTCATCGTTTCACAAAATCATTAGAATATTAAAAATGTAGAGTCCATGTTTCATAAGTATTTAGAATTTCATTTTCAAAGATTTTCCAGCTAATTTCGGACGAAAGTCATCATCAAATATTATATTCCCTCTACCCGAATATGCCCTATATCAATTTCAGTTTGGGTACATATTGATAGATAAAAGAAACCTTTTCCACCAATCATTTAAACCTGGATGTCCATGATGTCTACAGCCTTCTTCTCCAGAGTTTTCTTCACCTGTCTCACTCGCACCACCTGCTGCAGCCTTCAACTCTCCCATGAATTTCCACAAGATGAACATCCACAATCCCCGTAAAACAACATAAACAAGAGCAAGTGGAAGCATTAAGGCTAAGGCTAAGACCAAGTTGTTCGAGAGTGCGACAGTGCTGATTGGGAAAACGCCGGTGAAAGCTATGATGATGGACCGCCAGTACCGTAACCATCCTAGTAAATCATTACGCGGGAGACGCGGCCCCGGTATAGTGAAAATAAACTTGGAAACACTAACGGCAGCCTTGACATGCACGGCTGCAACAGCAATCACAACCACTAGTAGAAGGAGGATGGCGATGAGTGAGCATGTCAGAGTAAGGGCGACCTCCGTTTCAGGACTCCGACACAGACTGGAGTAGTCCGAGACATTGGCACATTTCTTGCCGTCCTCAACCAGACTCAATACCGGGTTGAATAGGAAGGTTCGGATGAGAAGGAATCCCGAGCAGAGTACGTACAATCCCGTAAAAAGAATGTCGCAGCCACAGAAACGCCGGATTAAGTCCCTCCGCTCATGCAGTTGCCGTTGGTCTTCCTCCATTTTGACCCACTGGTGACTGATGACTGGAATTGAAAAAAAATCAAGGTAATGAGTGGAGTGCAATATAAAAATAATGAGTACATGTAGTGAAATCAAGTTTTTAGGGTAGGATACGAGATTATTATATTTCAAGAATGACTACTTACAATTTCCAAAAATATCAGCTCAGGGATACACAATTTAGTTTTACGTTGATGTATGTCGCAAAGAGTAATAAAACGAGGGAATTTAAGTGGTGGCTCTTGTTTGGAGTTTTTAGTAAAAATAACGAGACTTTCGACTTTATCGCCTAATCGATAATTCTAAGACTTCCTTCTCCTCACCAACCTCAAAGCGGAATGAAGCCCATGGAAAAAAATTATTGTGAGAGTTGTTAGTAAGCCTCTGGCCTACAAACATCAAGGTTTTCGTTGTACGCATAAAAACTACGTTTTCTTCGTTTTTTATGCGCGTGCGTCATGCGTAGTATTGACGTACACAGATCCGAAGCCAGGGGCAGGCCTTGCCATGGATCAAAAATGGAACAACAACTTTTCGGCTCAATTACTATATATTTAATGCCCTTTAGCAATATCCTATTGGGTTCTGGTATACACGATGGTAGAAGAGTGGCAACGTAAAACAACAAAAAATGAGCGGAAAAAAATTGACTTTGACAGTGGCTAATTTCCTTCGGGTATTCCAAATTTCCAACAAATTAAATTAGGCCTTAAATGTGGGAGCACCATAAATTGGTGGAATGAAATATGAATCATATCCTATATCCTAGGAATCCGATACCACAAACGACTCTTTCTAGATCGACTAGTAGTAGCAATTAGTAATAACTACATTGCTTTTTAACGCATTAATTATTGTACATGTAAACTTTGTGTGGATACGACAATTTGTTGAAATGTATTTTTTTTAGTTTACTACAATACAATCTTTGCTTTAGGAATTTTGTTAGTTTTTTCAAAATCTTTTCAAGTGCAGGCACTTGGCTGGCTTGCTGTCCCTATGTACGTCCCCGGATTCGATAACGTTGTCCTGTCTTTACGTACGTATGAGTCGAGTGCGTACATCTGGAATTTTATGAGTATTGAGTAGGGAGATTTAACATGCGTATGAATAGTACAATCGGAATCTGTATATCAGTTGTGTATAGAATGAAGCTGCGTATGCCTGTCCTGTTATCTACCACTCGGTGCTTCTTACAATTAGAAAAACCTTTCTCATCATCGTCATTCATCATTTTCCATCAATGACGATGATGGGAAGCGATGGGTTTGTGTGAGTGTGCGTATAGGTAGTTTGTAACATTCTTTCACAACCAAGCTAACTCGTCACGCATGGCCTTATAGAATTCCTTATATCTCCCCCTATTCCTATCAAATTTCTTACAGCGTGAA
>JAANSN010004360.1:0-15337 GCA_036850665.1 Dicranocentrus wangi | reverse complement strand
GATTATATACTCCTTACGGCGCTATTCTTTCAGTCAGTTGGTGGTAGATACGGCTACTCCTCCGAAGGGAAATTATAAATTACAATTGTGTTCATAAGGCAGTAATATATCGGTATTCGTCTTTTATTTTATACTACGGGTTGATGAGAGGTAGGCATGTTAGGTAAGCAAGTTTGCCGAATTCGAGACAGTTCAAGATTGGCGTAATATATGTCGTGCGCTTGGCAAATAACAGAAAAATTCCCATATTAAAATACTACCCACTTCATTAGTGTCGCCTAAATTGTCTTGTATATTTTTCTAATGACATCATGCATCATGCTAGGAGTTCCTTATTATAGGTTCGTTCGTACTTAAGGAGACTTTTTTTTGGAGGTTACTATTTTCATTTTGTTTTTCTTGAAATAAACTTTAGCCACTTTTTCCCATTGTCATGAAATGTGATGGGCTCAACTGATGCTTAAGCAATATACTTGTGAGTTGAGAGAGTGAGTGGAAGAAGAGGCACATGAAATGAGCGTGGACATCGTCACACAAACTGGCTTTTCCATCATTTTCTGTCTTTTGAATACCTAAACAGACATAGACATGTCTCATCCCAACATGTCATACTCAAAATTGCAAAATTGATGACACTGTCAACTGTCCCAAATTATGTGAGCTTTGTTAAATAGGTATTAGTAGTTCGTGAACAAAGACTTCAGTACTTTACTCACCAAATCGTGCTTTACCAAACCAAGTTCAGCAGTAGTCGACCATCCATTTTGGTTCGTTAAGCAACCTGCCTCCATTGCTGTCTACTATTAAGCATTCAATTATTGACAAACTTGACATTTGATACCGTTGTTTGTTTATCTTCTCACAGTGAAATCTTGGTCATGGCCAGGAAAAGGAGTCCGTAGTGCATGACTAATGGCAAAATCCACGTTTAGTTGAACATTTCAAAGCAAATTAAAATGGTCTTGTCCATGTCGACCAAATGAGAAGTTTGCTAAACTCTATATACTTACGCATGACTGTTAAAGAAATTACCGTTTAAGTACGTTATTTACAAATCTCGCAAATTTGAAATTGTAAATAGCTGATGAAGTGGCAGCAAGATTATGATAATTAAGTGTGTACAACGGAGGCAGAAAGAAGGTAGCTCTTTTCCACATGTTACAAAAAACCTCATTTTCAATGGAAACACTGTACCGTCGTACTTCGCATATAAATACATACAACGCGCAACGTACTGCTATATGAGTAAAAAGACACGTATATTTTTCTTTCACTCCATCCATTCACAAAATTATATCCAATCATGGGATTGAGAAAGTAATAATAATAATATATGTACACGACAGAGTTGAAGCCAGTCAGTCACCGAGTTTGAAATATTTTTTCAGCTTTTGTCTTGAAAATAAGATGTGCCACGTTGTAAGTAGTAAACATTTTTTCTTGAATATTATCATTGTGTCACTGAGAATGACTATATGTCTTTCATTTTTTCCTACCCAATGCCATATTAAGCGATATAATAATACTCGGGCTAAACAATATTGTCTAAAGTACCCTAACACTCACACTCCAAGTTTTGTATTGTGCTATATGAGATGAGATATGAGATGATGGTAGTGGTGGTGGTGCTGCTGTATGTAAGCAACCTAAGCATCAACTTACGCAAATGGAATGTACATACCTAAATGATAATACTAGCTAATAATGAATCTTCTTACATGAATATATAAAAGTTTGACAATAATAATTATTGTTTTTTTAAACTAGGACTCATCTTCATCTTTTATTCCTTTTACTGACTCACTTAACTTACCTACTGTGGCTGTCATGTCCCTGGTATATGATACGTTATGAGAGTGCACCAGTAGTGTGCCAGCCTGAGTAAACACTTGGCTGGGTAGTTCTAAAAGTAAAACGTATGAATACCTAATATACCTTTCTCTCTCGAAATCCTGCTCGAGGCTTCTTTCATCAGTAAACCTTTAACCGAGATTGCCATATACTAGTAGTAATCGTACACTGCATTTGGAATCGGGAGTATTAAGGATACGTGCACACAAGACGGATATGTCATCCTCACGACAATGTACGCATCCATTTATTATTAGTCAGACCATTGTTGAGTTGAAACTGGGCACGTCTTATGTAGCGATATATATGTGTTCGTGTTGGTCCAGAGGTCCGTAAAACGGATATGGATATCAGCCGTGTGCATATTTTTATATACTTCATACTACAGCAGCCTTTAAAGATCCGCGTAATGTCCACTTTGTCATTGTTTTCCACCAACCCTTTTAAAGTACACAACTGCAATTTGCAATACGTGGTCATCACGGCGTACGCACTTACCATACTATTTACAACCACCACCAACATTGACAGGTGCGGATGCTTCACAGTCTCCCAAGACGAATCCCACTTTATAACTGTGGCCTTTCTCTCCGCAAAAATAATGTAAATACATACTGGCTGACGACGGGTGAGGAAATCTAATATATCCCTCCCTACTACTTGTACGTACACATGTCATGATGAGACGGTAAAACTTGGGTACTTTACTCCCTAAAATGCAATTTATACACGGATGCAAAATGCACATTGATATGATCCCATGAAAATTCCGTTAATATCTGTCTAAGACGAGACACATTGGAGGAAGCCCGTGGAGTGGAGTAAGTCGGGGTGTGCAATACAGCGCTGCTGAGCTGCCCATTTTCCTTTTTGTACTAATTATACCCTTTCATTAGCACTTACTCATACAATCAGTCGGCCAGTAAGTCACAGGGGATGCAAGTGAGGCACACTTTTCTGCAAATAACTAATCACTCTTTTGCAGACTATGTGTGTACACATAAGCAGCAGTCCATATCGCAATAAACAAACGAGCCAGGGGTTCTTCAATTTTCATTCACTGAAATCTAGAAGGATTTGTTCTACTTGACTCCCTGAATTTTTCACACCTTCGTTTTCCATTAACAAATAGCCACTACGCAAAGGGCTATACAATTGACAGGGAAGCACTACGAACGACGCGTAGGCTGAGTTCTAATCATGGCTTTATCTCACGTATCCATTTTAGTGGTTGGTGGTAGAAGCAAATTGTAGGTTATCCATTCTTGTTTTATATTTACAATTTACGAGCTCTGCACTTTTTTCCCCCAACGTATGAGTAGTTATCTATAGTAATTTGTTTATTGACATGTGTCATCCACCACCCCTTGTGTTTTTATGTGTAGTGTATCGTTACGTCGTCGACGCGCGGTGGTCCACATTGTCGACTAGTTTGTTTATTATTCTTAGTCAGTCGTCAGCGTCATTTGTTCTAGGGTGATTTGTAGCAACTAGCAGCTCCGGTACCGTTAGACAGCAGTTGCATCAACATTCCCCAAAAGTATTATTGACCTAGTCAAAGGTGTTAAAATAGACTCTAAATTTCGTCATTTTAAGGACAAATATTTGTTTAAAATTCTAGAAAAGTTGGAAAGGATTACTTACATCAATAAAGACTACCTTGAGGAGGGAATCCTACGACGGATGACAACGGAATCTCGGCAGTAAACTGTTACCTAACGTGTACCCTCCTGACGTATACTACATAACCGTTTAAGCTGCATACATTTGTTGTGCAGACCACCGTTTAATTAATGACTGCAAATTGGAGTGGGGGTTTATATGTGCGAAGTATTTATAAGTGAGTTGGTCTAGTGAATGCCTAGATGAAGTAATTATTATTTGGTTGCATATATATATTTACCAAAATCCCGTCGTTTGTCTGATACTCACGAATGAAGAACAACATTAGTGGAATTGCAAAGGGATTTTGTGAAGTGAATGCAAATACAATACATAAATGCATCCTGCACATTCATTCTCCGACATTTTTCTGTTGTACATTATTGCCACCCCACCATCTTCATTATTTTTAATTGACGGTGTTACACAAAAAACACTAAAGGGTCATTCAACAGGCAAGAATTCATTGTGATACCGGACAAAGGTTTAAACACAGAGTGTGTGCGAAGTTGAATTACCCTAGAATTGAATATGAATAATAATAATATCTACAATTAGTGTAGTGCAGTGGACCAGTCGAAATGTGGTGGTTTTAACAGCACACGTTACAAAAGTAAGTTATTAAGTATTCATTGCCGAAGGTGCTAATTGGCAATTGAGAATTCTGAATTGAAACATTTTTCATCTCATATGCGATCTCCACACGGTGATTACCAACTGCTGTGAGGTGCTTTCGTAAATTTGTAAAGCGTCGACGAATTTGTTGGCTGCATGGAGTAATGGTGTATGAGATGTGATGTGAAAGTAAAATTTGTATTTTTACAAAAAAGAATAACAATTAAAGGCGACCCACACGCGTTTGGGGACTTGTAAAAGGATGACTTCACAGTTTAAAACAGTGACAGCAGCGTCTTAATTGTTAGATCAAGTGTAATTATCTTGCTTTTTTCAAATAAAGTAAGTACTTGCGGAGGTTGATCTTTTGGCAGGAAAGACCAGCTCAAGTTTTTTCCTAGTTTCGAACAAGAACCTGAGTTAGGCAGACCTTCACGCGCTGCTACCCTTTTATTTCGCTGTGAAATAGGATAAAGTGTTCGTGCTAAGTTTGGTTTTGGAAATATCAACTGTCCAAGTGCCGACAAGTATTTTACAGTGTGGGTTGAAGAAGAAGTCACCATATTTACTTACAATGTGGAATTGTGCAATGATATTATTTGCTCTAGTCCTCACTGCGTCAGCAGTGTCAACTGGAGATCCCAATAAATCTCCGTTGTACCCCAGATCCGTAAAGTCACCCGATGGGAGTGGTAACATAGGAAGTCCTGCAGACTGGACGATGTCAAAAGCAAATCTAGTGGCCGAGTTTTATTCAACCGAGCCTGCCCCATTGAAACCTCACCCGCCTCCAAATGTTAGAGATAGGTCTCACAAAAGCATATTTTCATTTTTCAAGAATCCTATTGCGCCCCCAGAAAACAATCCAAATCCTTCGGACGGTCACAGTAAGCACATTAATGGGAACATTAATTTACTAGCAAGTGGTACCAGCTTCAACCAACAAGCGCTACCAGCTCCTTCCACCGGTGGTTACGCGACACCGTTCAGGCCAATTAAATTTCCTCAGCAGAATTATATCACACCACCCAATCAACCAGAGAGTGGGTATTTACCAAATATTAGACCAAGGGGACCACCGCTACAGCAACAAGCCTACTGGAATGGAAATGGGTCCCCAGACAATCAGCCGCAAGCACCTCCCTTCACTAATGGACTTCGTCCACCTAATCCGCCATCTCAGGCATACTTACCACCTAGAGGAGTTTCCCAGAGACTTCCACCTCCACCACAACCCCCAAGTCAGCCAGCCTTGAATTTACCTAATGTTCAAGGAAATAGTCCGCCACCTCAAGTTTCATACCCAGTATCTGATAAAAATAACTCAACATTTGTTCCGAGTCAGTATGTTCCGTCGCCAGATCAGAAATTGCAAATTCCACAGCCACAGTATCAGTCAGGTCCACTTCAGATATCCGATACGTACAGGAAGCAAGCTGTATATCCCATGTATGCAGGTCAACAAACGGAGAAACCTTTGGTTTACGTAATGGCGAATACCTCTGCCCCAGGTGGTAACATCCCTAATAATGGATTTAATGTTCGACCTTCAGATTCTTACACAAATTATGAAAATAATCCAGTACCCCCACCTGCACCTCTAACTCAAATTCAACAACCAAATCTCAACGCTTTGTCAACCGAGTCATTATCCCATGTTCTTGCCGAAGCGAACACAAAGGCTGGTGAAGCAATGGACAAAACCATCCGTTTTGTGATTCACAAACCGGAGGATGAAGACATTGTCAAGAATGCAATTCTGGAAGATGCTCAAAACAGATATGAAGATGTCAAATTTGTTCAAGGACCAACTCTCAAAGTTCAGCGTAAGGAGACAGTCTACCTCCCTCCAAAAAGGAAAACTGTTGTGTATATCTTACTTAAGGAGCCCCAGATTGATACCGATGTTCAAGTAATGAGTCCGCACGAAGATGAGGCTGCTCCAGAAGTTTACATTTCCTATCAGAAGAGTGATGGTGCTGTTAAAACAAAGCATTACTCTCCTAAACAAATACGAGAAGAGGACATGAAAAAATATTTAGACATTGAAGCAGAATCCTACTCAGGAGCAGAGTCTCAACTGCACCCAAGATTCTCGAAAACCACAACTGTCAGCATGTCTACCTCATCATCAGTGTCGAAAAAGTCTGCAAACTCTACGTCTCCTTTGTCACCAAAGGATGAAATAAGCAGTAGGGAATTGCAGAATCATAAATTGTCAGCGGATGACACGCTCCCATTACAAAGTCCACTTGTAGCGAGTAACTCAAGTTCGATTATTCGACCAAAAAAGGCAATCTCTCCACCTCAAGGGCCTCCTTCAGCGAGGAGGTTCCTTAGGTATCCCATTCAGTGTCCTACAACCGCATAATTTGTCAAAAGGTTTCTAATGTTTTTAGCGATTATATTTATTTTGATTCCGGTGTGATTCGTGATTCCACGAAGGTGCTTTAATGTTACCAATTTCATTGTCATAAATAAACCCTTATAATGTGTGCCTAAAATCATTTGTACATACAAACAGCAAAAAAAATGTAAAATGTTTGAAATGTTCGTGTGTAATGCAGAATGTTTGAAAAGGAAAATATTATTCCTAATTTGTGACGTTTGTGTGATATTTTGTGTTTGCCCAGTTTTACACTAAAAAAAAGTAAAAGTTACATTAACGATGTTAGTAAAAATAAGACAGATGCCTATATATTGTGGATGATTATGATTAGTCTAAAATATAGAAATACGGTACGATTTGTAGAATATTTTCCTTTTTTACTTTCTTACTCTATGCGAAGATTTCGTGTCACACTCACAGCCATTTTAACTGTGCTTGATTGTTGTGGGAAGTCAGGTTGTTCATATAGTCTGGTGTACATGAACTTTAGTATAATTAGTGCGTCTTTTGAATATGTGCATTTATAATAGATTGCTATATGACTTGAGGAAACTTTTATAAAAAATAAATCGTGAAACAAAGAAGAACTTTGCATTTTCGTGTGATAGAATGATAGAAATACAGCGTATAGATCTTCAATAATCCATTATTATAATTAACCAATAAGTAGAAATAATTACACTTGTCCGCTACCTTTTTACTACTGTACCAATCAATACCGTATGCCGTATCCACAAAGACCTACATTGAATACCGGACATTCGTCTTCAAAATTATCACTTTCTTATTAAAACGTATAAAGGTAATTAAATTGAAGTGTGAAAGAAAGTCACACATGATGAGCAGTATTAAATGAGAAGACAGAATCAGATAATTACTTATAGGTTCTCATATTGTGTAAATAGAAATCGGTCCCTCGTGTCCATTCAAAAGCACAAGTTGGTTGGTTCACTGCTTGCTTCTTCGATTGATAAAGAATTTAATATACCTAAGTAACACGTATGTAGTTGCGGAATATGGCCACACATGGTCACGAATTGGGCCATGTCGGGATTCAGTAATGACAAATGAGAACAGCCGCAGCACTCACACATGCACATGAAAAATTAATGGTAACAAGGAAGATGAGATAAAAACACAATACACAAATGTGAAATGCGTGCAAATCGGAAATGATAAGAATGGACTAATGTAAGATTTACACCCTTACAATGACAATAGGCTACCTGGTATGTACACACTACACACACTTCATGCACACTTGTACTATGCCATTACGCGAGACTTCGACTTAGAGAAGGATGCTTGCTCATTTCTGCGACATTTTCTTTAATGTTTAGCCATTTTAGGTCTAAAAGTGTTTATAAAATCAAAATATTTCAAATTTCAGCCTATACGATTAAATTAATAAGGAGTAGAGGAGTGACAACGCGGCAAGCGACACAATTTGTGTCAGTCTTAAATATTTGCAAACCCATCTGGACCTGGACTGCAAGTACGATAAGGTCCACCAATGCAATATGTGGTGTGGTGAATGCCAAAAAATCATAAACGTACTAAATCTAACATATACAAAATCCAAGTCCCTTTTCTTGATATTTGACAACATTGACGTTTAGATATTTAAGTATTTTAGGACTTGCCTCTGCCATTCATGTGCCTAAAGTTCAATATAAACTTACTACAACCGGAAAAATATACAAGTCTTCAATTTGTAAGAGCTAATTATCGAGTGGATCAAGTATGTATGTACTAAAAAACCGACCAAAGTGTCAAGTATATTTATTAATTAATAAACAATTATTTACTAAGGAAAAATTACAAAAACTGGTTCGAACTCGCATGTGTATACCTATACTGATGTTGCATTATTCCATTTCAATGCAATTACAAAGTCACTTGTGCAATTGTTATTACGACTATACTATTACTGTTCGTTTCCTAAACTAACTAATCTTCACAATTTGCGAGGAAAATACAATTTAATACTCAGTCTGTATAGTTGAAGCGTATATGGCTAGAAATCTTTACCAAAAATAGAATATTTTACCCGTTTTGATTCTGCTCCAAATCAACTCGACATATCTGATTATAATTCAAATGGGCATGCACATGACTTTTCAAAGCCAATACATACGTCATAAATAATACTCACCATCTCATTCGCAACACGATACTATTGTAAATTCGAGATTTCTTTTAAATAAACAGCTTCCTCTAATAATTCCTCTTTATGTTCCAACAATAACTTCAAAATAGTTATGTTTGCTGCTGGTTGCCACTTTCATCTGGTGGTTTTGCTTCAACATTATTAGGATTTGGCTTAGTTACATATATTACTTTAACGATTTTAACATTATTCTGTTGGGGATTCGCCGACTTCATCGTTTCTTCCCGTTTCTTAAGTTTTGCTTTGTATTTCTGTTTCTTAATATCATGCGAGAGTGACTTTTTATGTCGTGTTAAATGATTCTTTTGGGTATAGCTAACATTGCATAATTTACACACAAATGGTCTGAGTTTAGAATTAATTGCTGTAGGTTTCTCAACAATTGCTTTTTTAGGGGCAGGATCTGTAGCATTATTTTTCTGACCATGAGTGGGAACTTCTAGTATTTGGCAATCATCAGTAGGTTCTTCGATTGGCACTACAGAGTCTGGGCTGTTACTTCGGTTTCCATCTCCCGCAGAGTTTCCACTTGCCTCGTCCAAATGAGCATCCCTTGGAACTAGCTTTACATGACAATTTTTAGGAGCCCCCTTGTTGCTACTCTTACAGATTTGGTCATGAGCGTCAAATTCACCTTCAACATTACTTGTATTTGGAAATATTTTCCCGCAGTCGACGCATTTGAAATGCGTTTGAATGTTGTCGAGTTTTGAAGACACTGCTGGTGCATTCTGGCTTTGCTTTGAGCCTTCAGTTCTTGAGGATGGGGTATTAACACTGATGAGTTTACGGTTCTGTGCACTTTTAGAACTAATCCCAGGTTGCGTTTGAATTTTAGTTTTTGCTTCATCTATTCCTAGATCGACTACCTCAATAACGTCATCGTCGACTTCAAACACAGAGGTGATGATTGGTACGTCTGAACCGTCCTCCACATCGTGCCCCAGTTCATCCATTTCGTAGCCTCCAGCTCCACTTGTCAACGATACATGATCACTATCATCTTGTAATTCTACTACTGGAGGCGTCCACGTCGAGTTGGCCCGAACCTCTGAAGTCCCGTTGCCAGTATGTGGAATTTCTGGACAAAAGAAGTTCCAGTGATTTTTTCCAGGGGAATGAACAACATTTAGTGGGCGTGTTTCCAATATCGTAACATTGGGGGGAGGTGCTACGGTAGCATTATTGTCCGCGGTGCGTTTTGCTGGAAGAGGTTTAGAAGTCCCAGGTGGAACACCCACCACACTATGCATTTCATCATGCTTATTTTCCACACTCAGAATTACATCATCAGTCTGAACATGTCTAGATTTACGCGATTTCTTAGCAGTTTGTCTACGTGGGGGCACGGGCACGACAACGACATTGCTGGTATTTGTGCTTGATTTTCTCTTTAAAACAATTCTTGGTTGCAGGATACTAAATTTCTGTGTATCTAAAATTAAACGGGAAAAGTTCAATATCATCATGATCATTTAATCATTAAAACTTCATAAAACATGATTACACATTCTCCTGAAGCATCAGATCATCTTGTAAAAAGTTCGTACATTTTACTAAAATCTCCTTTCTGAAGGTTTCAATCCTCGACAAACTTGCCTTGTCTTCCATATTCGCCAGATTAAATTGCTCTCGGAATTGCTTGATTCTTGTTGGAGCCCTCTCCGCAAAAGCCATGATGTTTTTCAGTTTCCGAATTTGCCAATCAACCTGTATCTCCAGCGACTTCATTTCCAAGTAAAACTGACAAAAGTTTTCCAACAGAATGAAACAATCTTGGCATACAGTATCAATGTCAATCACAGGTTCACATTTGAAGTATCTATTCATAAAATCAATCCTGTACTGTTCCTGCTCTTCTACTTGCTACTTCAGGAGTGATTTTACAAGCAGAAAAATCGGCCGCTAAATGTCGGGAAAGGAGTCTGCAAAATCGTTGTTGGAGTTCTCTTTCATCCAAACGGGGATTTCGAAGAAATGTTTCGGGACACCCCTTTTCCACCTTAATTCTCTTTCGAAAACAGAAGAGACAGTGACCTTTGGTGTCCAAAGATATCCTTTCGCTTACTCCGACTCCTCGTGGATTCGTTTCCACATTATGTTTGGAGAGCCGTTTCCGAGTTTTCCTTGGGGGCGGCATAATGTTGGAGTTTTTTAGTCTCAATCTTCTTGAATCACTGTTTAGGACGTGTTCCCCTTCAACTAATCAATCACTGCTGCAAACACGAGCATAACAGCTCCTTATAATCAAACACCTGCCTGAGTGCCTGACACAAATCAAAATCCATATAATATATATTATTCGCGTTTGTATACGGCATAAAATATTATCATAACATAACTTGCAGCAATTCATACGATATTACTAACTCAACTCCTACATAATATACAACACCAAAAGCAACAATTTCTAGAGATTTCTATCTTATTACCCTATTTCAAAAATAAGACAATAAATTATTTGTAAGGGATCACTTTGGGAAAATTTGTAATCTTACGATTAGATGATGCTGCTGCATCAAATCCTTTTCCCTAAAACTTGGAAGCACTCACAAAAAAGTGTTTTGCTTTTATCTACATTCTACATGTATGACTGACTACATGTGCTGTGCTGCAATTGTGTGCTTGTTTATTTATGTAGGGTTTCATGCGAAATACGAATACGACGAGTGAGTGAAGGAAGTGAAGATGAGAGAGGATATTAGAGGACCACCAACAACACAGCACAGCACATTCATGCCGCTTTTTTGCTGACACTGAAACCTCAACCTGAGTGAGACTTCTGGATGTGTTGCAGTTGCAGGGAGTGTATGTAAATAGGAAAGTGGTGAGTAAAGAGCAGGTAGTTTATGATTATGGACATGGATGTGTCATTATGGATTCGATTGATGAGTGGATGAGTAGTAAAACATAGTATAAAAAGTACACTAGTACACTTCATTTCATTTCAACATTCATTTCTTAATTAAGCATACGTTACGTCAGTAGTGTGATGTCGTATGTAATGAATGATCGAGTTCGCGTTTTCTAACTTCAATGCAGAAAGAGAATACCTAAAAGCACATTATCAACCTGTATGAAAATTTGAGGTTAATAAAAATGGAGTCTACGTGCGGCTGCACACAATGATGTTGTTTGCATGTAAATATTTTATTCATACATATCACGATATCAGAAAAATCGGAATCCGGAGTATCGACTTTGATCCTATATGTTCTAACAGCGCAGCTAAAGATACTCATCACGGTATTGCCAGTGCATCTAACAGTCTTAAACAATAAGACTTGTTAGAAGAATTAGTCTGCAAATTAAAACTCTCAAAGAAATAGGAACAGTTGTTTCTTTTTTTATCGGAATAATGAATAATCCTTTCAACAAGAAATCAAGATATGAATCACATATGAATGAACATTTGGCATTTCTTTAACAATAAATTATATTGCAACAATTAACTTTTATTTTTACATCGTGCTAGCCATTGATTGAGTGCCTTCGATTTTCAAGTGTAACACACAGGGTTCGTTTTATTGCTTTAAGGATTATGCGAATCGCTCGTGTACAAAGTTTAAAAATAATGAACTACTAACAATAGATTTTAATAATAATTTAGGTTATTATCTAATATCGTTAGATTAAAAAACCACTCTATCAACGTTGACTTTAGCTGCGGCTTCCCTCCCGTTGTCGAGTTTTGTTGATCATTCCATCCAATTCTTTCATTATTCTTAATTTATATGTATATACTATGAAGCATCTAGTTTACATTTGCGAGAACATGATCCTCTGGATCGTCTGGAATAATCATCTGAACACCTGTGTCTTCAATTTTGATAGGAGGAAGGTCCACATCCATAACAAGTTTAGAAACTGGAGTTGAAACCTCTTCTACCGCTGAGGTGTCGTCAGCAAATTTTCTTTTTGCGATGAGATCCTTAAGCTTTATCACTGCTTCATCAAAATGTGCAATAAAAACGTGATTTTTAAGCTCAGCATTTTCTGTGAACTCCTTGAAACAGAACAAACACCCGTATACATTGTTTGGCAGTCTTCGGTATTTGTCAATGAGGAGTTCTATGACAGTTTCAAGTTCGCCTTCCGTTGTCCCGTCAGGGATATGTTTTGAAAAAACTGCGTATTTGTGAAATGTTAATACGTGAATGGTATGACTGTGTTTAAATCTGAACCGCTTTCCACAATGTGCACAAGTAAACACGGTTTCCGGCCGCGTTATGGAGGAATTTCCACTACTGGTGTCCAACGATCTAGCAGACTTCAAAGAATTTACATTGAACTTATTTACGAACTTGTCACAATCATTATTATTCTTGAATCTTTTCGGAGCGGCACTAGTTCTAGGTCCGTTGCCGAATAATACTGTTGCGTCCGCAAATCCCCGGTTTGATGGATGAGGAAGGTTAAATCGGCCGTGGATTAGCGTTTTATGTCTTTCCAAGTGTGTCTGAGAAGCGAATGTTATCCCGCAAACGTTGCAAGCATACGCATGCTCATTCTCATTTTCATTCCGATTTGCGACTAACAACGATTCCATGGAATTTGATGCATACGCAGGGGCGGCAGTAGGTATGATGGTATTCCCGGATGGACTTGGAATTTTTTGGAGTCCCTGCAATTTTGCCGATAAATTGTCGTAATGAAATTGGACCATGTGAGCTTGCATATCAGGCTTGTACTTATACGTTTTTGGGCAATAGACACATATATAAAGCCGGTCTCCGTCAGGTGGCTTTACGATATCTTCAAATAGACGTCCGACCAGTGCTTCAAATTCCTCAGATGTTGTATCAGGTTCTTTAAAATTTAAGAACAACTGTGCACGATGTGCCGTGAGTGTATGTTGTTTCAGCACTGAAGAATAACGAAATTTTTCCGGGCAGTTAGCACACTGAAACGGTTTCTCTCCTGTATGAATTCTATAATGGCTTTCAAAATTTCCTATGCTGGAAGAAGTTTTTCCACAAACCAGGCACTCGAACCGACCATCTGGAAGCACCTTCGCACCGTTAATATTAATAGGTGTTTGTCCACTAATCCCAGTAGTAGGATTTATTGAGGACGAGGAACTCCCCCCTAAACCAATTAACGCTTCAATATCGGCATCTAATGTAACCTGGCTAACTGTTTGATTGTTTAGGAGAGGTGTGGAAGTTATTGCTGGCTTGTCACTAGTTTCGTTCTTGCTGTCCATTGAGTAAAAATTCCCGTGTCCGTCAACCACTGAATTTATCTGTATGTCGCCATTAGTGGTAACCTTTTCTTCCCTCTGTGGTACACGTTCATTTTCCCGATGTGGTTCATTCACAAGATTCACGACTGGAACGGCAGGAGCTGGTATTATCAATAACATGGCATTATTAAACCCATTCATTCATTCATATACATTTAATTATAACTAAACCATTACATGAGAACTCGAACCAATAATTATATGACTTGCCTGTTTTACTTTGTTTAAAAAAAGGATTACTATTTGAAACCGGCCTTGATCCCAGTGAAAATACACTGAGATCCCGAGGCACTCTAAAATTCCCGATTCCATTATGAGACCGAGGAGGAATGGGAATGGGTTTCATGTGACGTGCGCTCTGGTTCGAGAAACTATTTCTGGTAGTGGTTTCCTTTAGTCCCTCAAAAGCTTTTGTAAAAAGAGACTGGCCAATTTTAGCGTTACCTGAAATCAAAATCAATCAAATATGCGTTTTAAAATTAAACGTCACATCATCTGCCCCACTTTTAAGTGTAATCTTAAAAATAAATAGGTATATGTCATGTGATGCATTGTACGTATAACTTACACTTTCGTGCGGTCTCTTTTCTCAAATTTTCAGCAACATTTACTTTAATCAGTTCTTCCGGCGTTGTGGCAAACATACGCCCGCGATACTCCTCTAATAAACTTGGCACCTGGGAGCTTATCATGCGATTATGGATAGTTTGAACACAGTCTCTAACACGCATCTCCACAAGGCTTAACTGTCCAAACAGCTGGCAACAATTTGAAATCAGCTCAGAACAGCTTTTGCACAAGGACACAATTGGTTCCGTTTTATCCAGTAGGACGGACAACTGCGACGGCTCCGAAATACTGAACACTTTCTTAAAATCCACTTGCAAATAGCGAGATATCTCTTTAAATGAGCAGGAGGCAATGCTACGATTTGCACTTGCTTTCCTGAAGCACAAGAAGCAAATCCCTTTGGTGTCAATTACATAAATGTTGTTTTCCATCTTGTTCCAGACTTTTTGGAGTCCAATTCCAAAGAAGTTAGAAGATTAGGGATACAAGTTTGGGAGCTGCGTACAAATTGAAAATATAACATATAACGAAACTGAAAACTGAAACTGAATAAATGTTTAATTTACGTGAATATTCAGGAATGAAGATAATCGATAATAATAATCATCATCACATTCGGCATACCTTTGGATTTGAAGATCACAAACGACAAATAATCTCTTCCATCAGCTCCCTGAATGAAAGTAACATAGGATATTTAAACACAGTGATATAACAGCTGATTCAAAATTCATGGCAAATGTCAAAATGTAGGTAGGGTGAAGTGTAGTGTCTGTCTACTACTCCTCCAACTTTCCTCCACTCCACTCCACGACCACAGATGACAGATAATTCT
>JAANSN010004359.1:0-15341 GCA_036850665.1 Dicranocentrus wangi | reverse complement strand
TTCAAAATTATGTTTACAATTTTATCAAAAAGACAACAAATACAAACGCACTGACTCTGCACAATGCACCCGCAGTCGTGTGTTTTTGGCGGGCTCCGGAAGGAAATACTACATTAAGCATTACATCATATTATGTTGCAGCATTCTTCTGCTGCTGCTGACGATGAGTGTGTTGATGAGTTTCTCTTAGAGTCTTGCCAATTATTGCTCTTGTGCTAATAAACAGTGTTTACTATAATATGCTCTTCTGCTCCTTCTCCTTTTGCTTACTGCTAAAAACGCTAAGCTAACGTGTCAATATTTCTTTTTTTGTCTAATATGCATGGGCTAATATGCAGATTAGTGCAGAGAGTCTCAATGTGCTTGTCTATGTTGCACTGCAGCAGAACCGAGCGAGCGAGATCATTCCCACTTGGCAATGAATTCATCAAAACTTTGTTTTATGATGAGGAGGATGTTTGAGCGAACAAGAGGAATGTACTACGACGATCAACGATGACGAGGAGCAGGGCAAGGAATATATTTATGGGAAAGTCGGGCGGCGGTGCGGAGCGGTGTAATACCAGGGGCTTTCTTTTATTTTGAAATGTGAGCCCAATCCAATCTTTAAAGGAGAAGAAAAAAGTTCGTGAACCATGAACCACGACTGTATATAAATATGTATCTACGTAGGTATATCTATGTATATACTACGATTTATAGTACTACTCAATGTTTTTTCTGCCTGGTTGACCTTCATTTGAGACGACAAATGTGACGAGGAATGCGAAATAGGTAGATATCTGGAAAACCAGGCAGGGTCACGAGGCAGTTTTACTGGAAAGATGGAGAATGTGAATGTGAAAGGACCGTCGTCATGCGGACAACAATTTCTCTGTAGCACTAATGGGAAACAGAAAGATGAAAGAGGTGTGTGTAATCTAATCCGTATCAAATACGAAATATAGGTACCAACAGCCTTGAAGCCCACAAAGAGGCAAAAGGAGCAAGCAAAGAGGTATAAAAGAGTTGTTGGTACAGTTACAAGAAGATGAAAATGAGAAAGTGGACGGGCTAAAAGTGACGTGGCAAAACTTTTTATGTACTTTTTCTAGATGAAAGTCTATATCACCGCGTCAGCTTTGCATAATATCTAACATAAGAAACCCAACGAACGGAGGATGAGGATGAGAGCAGCAGCATAGATAACTAGATTGGCATGAAAAACGTTGCTGATGGTGGTGGCGGTGGTGGTGGAGATTCTACCTTTATATAACTTTTACTGGAGGCATGACTACATTAAATTGATATAATCACATGGTATTATCGTTAGCCATCCACGAGAAGCCAAGAGAGGCAAGAGAAATATATACGGGGAATGATATGATGATGATACCACCATACCACCTCGCCTCCTCGACCTTTTTCACTTTATCCTAATTTAATTATCCTTGTTGTGTATCAGCAGAGCAGCAAACTCATCATATCCCTCCTTTGAAACATTTTCTTTGCATTTCCGCTTCAGAATTGCAGGAGAAACAGAGAAACGCGGACGGGGACGGAGGAGCCCAACTCCCAAAAGTGTTCCGGCGGTGGCGGTGGTGGCATGCGGAATGAGTAGTGGAGTGAGATGAGAGGATGCCATCTTTGCAAAAATTAAACTTTCCCTTGTTTTGGATTTTGCACGCACACACTGCACCACCACCACCACCACCAACACCAGCCATTATGTTCAGTCGCAGCAACGCAACGCAAGAAAAGCACGACGACGACGATGATGATGATGATGAGGACGAGGGTGATATCAAGGATGCAGGAAAGAAGATATATATATACATTTCGTTCGACCGAGGAGGACAACGCGCAACGCTTAGATACGGGAAAAAATATATGTGATCTCGCTAAAAAAAACCAGGCAGGTAGGCAGTTAGACGCACTTACACGGTCGACATGCAGCCTACTACAAACATGTATGAAAATACGTTACGTATTTTTTTATTTGCCTATCTATCACATCCACCACCACCACCACAAAGACACGCATATATGCATCATTCATTGATATATCCCTACACACAATTTTTTTCACCCCATTTTTCTATACACAAAACAGCAGCAAGGAAGGAACGCAACGACGACAGGGCGACACAACCGAATCTGATGGCCCTTTCCCAACTTCTTCATCGTCTTCCAAAAGTTGTTGTGTGTGTACCATCATTTCATTTCATCCAAAACACGCGGAGAGAAACGGAGTGAGAGGACAAAACGGAAAAAGAAGAAAACCCCAGATATAGCGTATCGTATATATAAAATTTTCTCTTTACTCCCTTCCTTCCTCCCTCTTCTCCCTCTCAACTGCCGTGTAATCTTTAGCAATCTCAATCTCGCTACACAACTACTACTACTTACTTCTTACTTCTCATCCTCCTCGTCGCGTAACACTACTACTCTGACTGAGTAAACATAATCGGAGATTTATTTTTCTGTGCTGAAGCCAAAAATTAAGCCGACACATTTCCACCATGCATTGCAGCACACACTACCAATATGAGACAAGGAAATGATCCCAGTTGTTTTCAAGTGGCGTTTTCGTTGGCATTGGCAAAAGTTGGGAAATGAAGAAAAATGCAAGGAGTAAAAAAACGTGTAAGTTTGATAATCTAAGAAGAAGAAGAAGAAGAAGAAGAGGAAGAATATGCTCTCGAACGAATCCCAAGGAAAGCGCTTTTACACACACCCTCAACTTTTCAGCATCATGGATCGTCATCATCCGTTTCATTGAGTATCGAGAGAGAGAGGATCAACTCTCAAATTTTTATATTTTTTTTTCATCTTGAAGAAAGAGGATCTTCTTGGTCCTCCCTCTTTTGAAATTGTGTTACCATCATCAACATCAACTCCTCGTCGTCGTCGTCGTCGTGAATTCCCATTTAAATCATGCTCATCTTTTGAAGCCTTCCTTGTCCCTTTTCATATATAAAAATCATGCTATTTTTTGAGAGTTAGTGGTAGCAGAAGCAGGCAGAAGAAGAAGAAGAAGAAGAAGGCAAGGCTCCGCGAGCCCGTGGGTGAGGGAGCAGGTTCTTTTTCTTTTTATCCACCAAATAGCAAAAATCCGTCTCTCTCTCCTCTCCTCTCCTCTCTGCCTCGTCGGATTTCTTCTTCTTCGGCGAGAAGAGGAGAAACTGCATTGCATTGAGTGAGATTGGGATGGTTGATGGTGGGAAGAAGTTATCTGAGGCAGGAAGTTCTACCCACCGTGTACGTACCACAATCCCAACTAGTACCATGTAGGACGAAAAAGAAAGAAAGAAAACGAAGAAGAAGAAACGTTGTGTTCATCGAATTGTTGTACATATAACTCTCTGGCTCTCTGGTCTGTTCTCTCAACTCAACTCGCACGAAAATGCACCAGGCAGGGCATGCACACACACACAACAACACATTATGCATTAAAAAACTTCACATCGTTAATCCTCATGATGCTCACTATATATAATATTATTATTATTCATCCTCCGATATTCCTCTATTTGCCTATAGGTTAGGTACTCATGTTCTTCATCGTCATCATCATCCTCACATACTCGTTAACTTTGCCTCTTGTTGTATAGGTATTTATACGCCACTACCGCTCTGGCTCTCTGGTGGTGTAACATATAATATAACGTCAACTTGTATCATCCAAAATGGGATAAAAAAAAGCCAGGCAGGCAGAGGCAGCAGAAAAGAGCCAGACGAAGGATTTTTCATATCGTAGGAGGGAAGGTAGGGTAGAAAGGAAGGTACCAAACCAACAAAACTCATCCATGCCACTAGCACCACCACCGCACGCAACACACTTTATACGTTTCATCTTGAATAGGTAGTCCACCCTCAAAATGGAAGAATAAATGCTCTGGCTCAGGCAGCATAGCAGCAGCAGCAGACTTAATGCATTCAACTCAATTCCTATGAAAATGAATACATCTTTGCAGAGAATGGATTCTTTTTTTTGTAGAAAAAAAACTCTCTGCTTTTAAAAATATGTACAATTTTGCATATATTATATTCATATATAATATTATATAACAACTTCCACCACCACACTCACTCCAAGGATAACCATTCAGAGAGTTATTCAGTTATGCATGCACTCAAGTCAGTTATCCCTACATTCCGTGTTCCGTGTGTGTGCCATCAAATCAACATCATCATCATCTTCTTCTATAAAGCTCTCCTCTCTCTCTCTGTATGAATGCATGTATGGATTCTATGGATGGGAATAGTGGGAGAAAAGTGAGAATATATATATAGTTGTTATTTTTTCTCGAAAAAAATAAGATAAAGTATTATATTTTTGGATATATGGGTGTATAAAAGGTCTCAAGGAGAAGTTTCCTTTTAGCCATATCTTCATCACTACTGCTACTACTACTACTACTACTTGTATTTTTTTTCCTCCCAAGTTGGGATGTCGTGTGATAGGTATGCATATATTATTATTATTATTAAATGTATGTATGATTTTTTTACTGTTGTTGTTTGCGCTTTTTATAGATGAGGATTCAGAAGAATATAGAATATCATCATCATCGTCATTACGGGTTACATTTTACTACGCGTTCTTCTCTCGCAAAGAGAAACCTGTACCCTTTTGGAGGAAACAGTAGGCAAAAAGCTTTTCGATCCGAAACTGTATGACGACGATGATGATGGTGATGAAGACGATGATGGTGATGAACACATCGGAAGATACAAATACATAACCACCGGCAATGCCAAGGTAACCGAGTGAACGCATACATATGGGCTCTTTTCGTTCGAATAGTCAAATAGATGAGGAAGGAGGAGAGGGTGAGGCAAAAAGCGTAGTACTTGCATATATTTACTTTCCTGGAGATAGAGAATCCGCTCTTTTACAACGGGATCCATTTTGACTGAACGTCCTTCCCTATACATAATACTCCATCCTCCTCCATCCATATACACTTTTTTATTATTAAATTCTGTACATTTCGCCTTTTTTGTAGAGTACACAGAGACGGAGGTAGGAGGAGAAGAAGCATATACACTCACTCAGTCAGCTAGAGTCAGAGTCCTCTCCTTTCTCTTTAAAAAAAATCATTTTTGCTTGCACAAGTGTAAGTAAAAAAATATGGTTGTTTTGGTGTGGCAGTAGTCGTAGCAAAAGTAGGGGCAGCAGCAGAGGCAGTGCAAAACGGGAAGCAGAATGAGAGAGAGAGAAGTTATGGTAATAAATAGATGATAATATGGATGGATGGAAAAAGGAGATGTGAGTTGAGGCTGAAGATGAAATGAGCTACAAAATGATGAAACAGACAATGTGTTTGAGTGTGTTGAAGTGGAGCTTGTAATACGAACTACGAACGCCAGAAGAAGAGCATAATAATATTGTTCTCATGAGCCTAAAGTAATATAGAGAGGCAGGCAGGCAGGACGACCGACGGGACTGACGGGAGTGAGTGAAAAAAGGAGGTGTACGTATAGGTGAAAAATAACGGATATTTTAGTTTCGTAATTTTCTACTTCGTCAGAAGAATAACCGCAGCAGCAGCAGCAGCAGGCATTTTCGTTCGTTCGTACATGTTCTGTTCTGTTTGCAGTTGCAGTTTTTGTAGAGACTACACGAGAAAAGTAACTGTGCAGTTGGCTGTTCTTTGGATCATGATGATGATGATGATAGTGATGGTGATGCAGTGCAAAAATTTGTACTGACAATGAGCCACCAGATGTATATATATATATATTTATATATATAACAACAGAACAGAAGGAAAAAGCAGTGAAATTTGCAGTGCAGGCATGCACAAAACGTACACTGATCTTGCAAATAATGATGAATATATGATGAAATAGGAATGTAGGGATATGAAACCGAAGCCAAACTGCAATCTAATGAGAGGAGGAGGATGAGGAGGATCATAAAGCTGGGATTGCATACTCACCATCATCATCATCATCATCAGTCCTGCCATGCTAAAAGCAATCAAAAATTATGAGGAAGAAAAAGACACGCTCTTGTGAAACGCACAAAAATATACCAATAACAACAACTCTATCAGGTTTTTTTTTTGGAGAGTTGTGCAATCTTCCAATTCCCAAACATTTCTCTCTCTCTCTCTCATCTCTAAAGTTATCCACACACTTTTGACTAATAGGCCCCGGGCCAATCTACGGAAATTGGAAATCGGTGATGTGAGAGACCCGACAGGGGATATGATGTTGAAACTCAACAGGGGCTTCGTTCTGACGTTCGTTCCTTCTCAAGGAAAAAGCAATTCTCCCTGGTGGAAAAAAATTGAGAGAATTGGAGAGAGAGTCAAGAGAGTTGCCACTTTCTAGGAGCAGTGGAGTAAATTGTATTTAAGATCCAGGCTTTTAGTCTCCGGTATCATCAGCATGACTCTCTAGAGCTAAAATCGCATTATTATGAGTTTCGCGTGTGTTTAAGTTCATCACTGTTCTCCAACTCCATTTGCATTCTCGCCTAAACAAAAATCAAAACCGTAGACACACACACACACTCTCTCTCTCTCCTCTTCTCCCAGAACGCAACCAGGCTTCATATCATGATCATCATCATCACGTTGAGGAAGAGGCTAATGCATCTGTTCTGACATGGTTGCATGCATCATCATCATCGTCATGGACTTTTTGCATCTCTGAAACAAAAAAACGTATTGTTCTGATTCTGATGAAGCCTTGATTTGTCGTGTCACTTGAAGCAAGCACGGGCTTATATAGATATATATTTCGCCAGAGTGAGCCAAATTCAAGCAAGTGAGCAAGTGTGTCGTGTCGTGGTCGTCGCGGGCCGTCGTCATCGTCTCTACTCTCAAATTCATTTGAGATTTTTTCCCTGTGCGAAATTACCATGCCATATGTAAGATAATCATATTCAACCAGAGAATAACAATTCCTTAATCTAATTTCCATTCATAAACATCCTCATCATCATGATCATCATCCAGAGAGAGAGATCCAAATCCAGAACTACAAGAGAGAAAATATATATGTGACAGGGTAAGTACACAGGAGAGAAGAGAGAGAGAAAGACTTCGTCGAGGTCTCGACCGAATAACTGCGACTCACACAATAACAATAACAACATTGCATGCATGCCATCGTCGTCGTAACAATATAGATATATGGACAAAATATAATCTATCCATCCGAACGACCGACCGACCGACCAACCGAGACCAAAATATATATATATATCTAAAAAAAAACATATATATTAGTTTTCTTCTTCTCTGTGCCTTGCTTCCTCCTCCTCTCTGCCTCCACATATCCCCAGCATTTTCCTCCATGCCTCCTCCATCCACATATTATATAGATACTTTGCACTCTGGCTCTGACGGATGTCGACGTGCCATGGACTTTGGAAAGAAAACTTTAGTCACTCCATATCACCAGCCATCTCCATAACATGCTCGCTTCCCACTTGCCAGCAGCAACCTCCATCCAGCCAGGGTTATTCCAGTTATTTTTTTTCCTGGAAAACAGAGAAAATAAGAGTGAAGCCGTGCTTCACACGGGCAGAGAAAAGCTCTGAAACCAGAATCAGGAAATGGAAACGGAGAGAAGAGAATATACGTACACACTTATATATAGAAGAAATGAAATAATAAAAAAAAACCTAGGCCATTCTCCCACATCCCTTTTTTCTCCTCTCTCTCTCTCTCTCTCCGTGATATTATTGCAAAAAAATACACACACACACACACACACTAGCTTCATTTTACTATTGTTGCTTGTTATACTGCACAAATAACAAGACTACCTATAATATGGAAATATGGACGAGAAAAGAAAGGAAGAATTTGTGCAATCCCAGTGTGCTCACTCACTCACTCTTTCTCTCTCTCTCTCTCTCTCCTTTTATTTGCATGTTGTGCATATTACTCCATATATTTCCTCCAAATCTACCATCCATTTTTTCACTTTAATAAAACATACATTCATATCGTCTGCTGCTGCTGCTCTTATCATCGTTTAGGTAGCAAGCGAGCCAGGGCGAACAACATTGAAATGTCCGTAAAAATAAGACGAAAAATATCCAAGAGTGAAACTCTTTTTTTTCTTTCCTTCCTCTTCTTCTGTGGGGAAAATGTCATATATTCGGATAGGAAAAGGAGAGTATAACAACAACTTTAAATGTGCAATAATATTATATATAGAGGTGGTAGTCTATTATATTATTACGGGTCTAGTTTTGAATAGGGAAAAGGAGTAGTAGTTTTTAGTTTAGGTTTAGTTTAAGAGTAGAGGACACAAACAAAGTTTTTTAGCACAGAAGAAAACTTTTTTTATATACACATATTTTTCTATTCTCTCTCTCCTATTTTCCGAGTGTGTGTGTGTGTGTGTGCTAAGCTGCTAGGGCTGTAATAATTTTTCAAAGAAAAAAAAAACTTGGTGAAGGTTGCACTTTTGCAGAAGAGGGAGAGTATAAAGCTAGAAAAGCAGTTGGTGGGAGCAAGGCGGTGGATCATGATGATGATGATGATGATGGTGAGGGAGAGCAGAGTGGAGTGGACTGTTCCAAAATGTCTACGGAATCGATGCACGATCATGATGATGATGATGATGGTGGTGGTGATGAGGATGAATATATATAGATATATGTATATGTATAGGTATATTTCTCTTTTTTGTGGTTTCCACTCCTTCAACTCACATTTCCCAGAGAATGGTTTGCGAAGGTTTTTGAAAAAGGATGAGGATGATATTATGATACAATTGTACAAGAAAAAGAAACTGGTGATGATGATGATGGTACATGGTGATGTGATGATGGAATACAACCCTTCCATTTCCAACGGGAGAGATGAAGAAATGATGAAATGCCTTTGGAAAAGGTGAAAACTTTTTTGCCTACGGTGAATTAGTTAGTAGTTTAATAATAATAATAATAATGCTATGTGGAATAATAGCAGATGCGAGCGCAAGGTTGGGTTTCTTCCACGACGGAAGCCTTTTCCCGTCGTCGTCGCCTTCATTTTGCGGAGATATTTGTAGGAAGAAAAAATATGATGGGGGTGGAGGAGGAGGTGAAGTAAATCGGAGACAATTAAAAAGTTTCCGTGATACTGATTCTCATTGTTATGTATTAATACAATGTATTGTGGAAAAAATGTAAAAATATCTTTGACGTTACGTTGCATGGTTGGTTTGGGGGTGCTGAATAATATGCCTTATTTTCTCATATATTATATGTATTCATTCAATCAGCCAGAACAGGATTCAAGATTCAACTGCTTTGTTTTCTCTCTCTCTCTCTCGTAGGAAGTCACACAGGGAAATGATTCAACTGCCGTTGTTATTTCCCATAAACATCATACTACATATATCTCATATATACACACACGCACAAATTGTGTAGGTGTATAGGGAGCAGTAGGCAGGCATCAGGCATCATATCATTGACAATTTACCTTACACACCAGTTTCCTTTCGCAAGGGAAAAAACCAGAAAAATCTGCAATTTATATATATTAACATATCTTCTTGAGAGCAAACTACTTTTGCCACCACCACCACACTACATCACACCATATTGTATGAGCCATCATGATGATGAGCAGAGGGGACACAATAATATCACACAACAATAATGCCAACCAAATGCTACAAGTTCAAGCGTAACAATGAAAAACATTTTAAACAGTCTCGTTGTATATAGTATAGTATATATATAAGTACATATTGATGTAACAATGTAGCTCAAGAGAATCAGGTCTGGTTTGAAAAATAAAGGATGCATTTTTTCTAGTCCACACACTTGAATAATAATTATTACACACACACTTGGATAATGCTGGCTGTGATGTGTGATATGAAGATGCAGGGATAACATGGGGGATAGAGAGAGAGAGACGACAATGATGATGCTATGTGATGTGATGATGCATTCATTTTTTAGTACCTATTATTACACTGCGTTTTTTTACAAGTAAAAAAAGTACTTTTCGTCTTGGTCGAACCGAGCCTCTCTACAATTGCCTGAACATATTACATTATGGCTTCTTGTCGACAAACTAATGTAAGTCAAAATCTAAAGTCTTAGGAGCTCAAAGAATGAGAAATCAGTTCGGTCGGATGTAATAGTAGTAGTAGGAGTAGTATGATGTGATGCTGATGATCACAACGAACAAGAGAGTTGAGTTGTGATGATTCTTGCACAGAGAATTGAAATGAACAACTGTTTATTTCATTCTTTAAAATGAAGTAGCATAATATATTTATTAATATTAAGCAAGCATACCTTTCCCCTAATATCTTTTGTTAGGCTGTAGAGCGAGCACTACGTGGAAAAAGTCGAGGCAAGTGCTCACGCAGGTAGCAGGGTTTTTAAGTAAGATGATGAGAGTAAAAGAGGAAAAAAAGGTTTCCATCAAAAAATGTATTCTCCTGCTGCCTGCCTGACTACCTGCCTTCATGCTGAAATGCATTGAGAAACTCGGCAAAACTCTACAAGGAATCACGTCACAAACAACAATGTAATAAATATAGGTATATATACTAGTTGTTGTGCGAAAGACTGGTTTTTACTTCTGAACAGTAACCAGCAGCAGCAGCAGCCCTACACGGTTGACGTTGACGACATCTCCGACGCTCGCTTTTGGTACACACCGTGTCGTCGTCGTCGTAACATGGTTATCGTTAAAACTACGAGAGCGAACGACGAAGTAGTCACCGCGATGATGGCATTCATGGCGACAACGGAAATGAGGAAACATGTTACATTACAACAACATCATCATCATCATATCATATCAACATCCAGTCAGGCAAAAAGTGTGTCACTCTGCCCCTCAAAACCTCCAACCAGTCCAACGATACCTCCCTGGCTGCTTAAAAAACTTTCAAAAAACCAAAAAATGAAGGTACTGCGGAGCCGGAGGAATGACTCTGTACTACGTTATTATTATGGGTGAAAAATTATATGAGTTGTGAGCAAGTTATTATGGAGACCGTAGAGTCTAATTAGTCATCTATTTAAAAAAATCTGCATGGACTCCCCCTTCTACCCTCCATTTTTATGGAGGACTTTTAAGGCAGGCAAGCAAACATGGAAACGAGCACAATGAAAGAAACTATATGTATAGGGGCCCCAAAAAATCAAGTAGAAAAGGAAAAAAAACTTCCTCCTCCCTTCCTTCCACGTCCCACCACTATATGATATAGGTAGATTTATGCAAAAGCATTTTTAACTAGTCACACGTCTCCCTTTTTGATAGGGCAGCAAAATAGCCGACATGGATATAATCAATTTAATTTAGCTTCTCCATTATTTCCAAGGAAACTTTAACTTGAAAGTATGACGACAACGACAGCCCTTGTTGAGTCAACGAGTCCTCTCAAAATCCTTAACAATTTATAAACCATTCAAGAAAATAAGTATGTAATTTTAGAAAAAAGTATACTACTAATCATCCATTTCTTTGGAAACAAAATTGTACTTCCAACTTCCTCTGCTACTGCTACAAACCCTGTAAAAAATTATTTAAAATTGATTTATTAGTCATTTTAAAAACCCCCCAAAAATCCCAATTTAACAATCATCATATTTCCAGCATTCGGGAATTTATATAAAAGATACACTAAAGTTGTTTTTTATGAGTAGCAGAGTCACCCTCCACTCCACAGCACGCTTGCTTCGATTTAAATTATCGTTTTTCATCTTCCAGAGGTAGTGCGCCCTCTTGCGGGCCACTTTCCCAACACGCACCCAACAGGCTCCCATGCATGCATGAAGTCCTTTTTTTGCACCAACACTACTGCCTCTGGTGAGATTTGGGCCAAGCTCGGCTCGTGCTTCCATTGCATATCCATATTATCCCTCTTCTGCTGCAAAAGACCTTGTCTTTGTCTTCTCCTCGGATTGGCCCGTCGTCCGGCGTTTGCTAAACGCCGGCGAAATTCAACAACCTATGCTTTTCATGTACAAAAGTAACGAAGAAAAAACAAATTTGTGTTTTGGTTTTGGTTTTTTTGGTTGGATGGATTGGATTTTTGTTGAGAGTTGAGGTTGAGTGAGTGCCGCACAGTTTGGTTGTGAGGTTTGTTTGTCAAGCGAAAAAAAAAAATTGACGAGGTTTTGAGGACTATCGACTAGTGTGACTTTTAAGCTTTTTTTGAGGCGGCGGCGACTGCGACACGGAAGGAAGACCGAGAGAAGAAGAGCACCGGTCGACTTTCAGCTAATATAAAATTTAATTTCGTCGAGTTAATGTTGAGTTTTAATTAAAATTTTGACACCTATTGTTTTATAAACTTTTTGAACATCTACCGAATCACTTTTTTTAAATTAAGACGAAAGGAGGATAGTAGTGATGGCATTCGTTTGTGCAAGTAAGTTTACATTCAAGATTACAAACATGAAACAGAGAGAGAAATAATTTTGGAATAATTTAGCTTTATTCAGTCATTTTTAATTTATCATTTGGTTTTGTGGAGTTTTGTCGAGATTGAATTCATGGTTTTTTTTCTTTTCTTTTGGCTTTTGTTCATTTTTTGTAATGATTTTAGCGAAATTAGTTGATAGTTAATTAGTAGTGGGTGGGGGGAAGATGTGGGGGTAGTATTTGATAATATGGTTGATGTTGCACGGGGGTGGAGGTGGAGGTGTCATTAGGGTGGTTTATTAATAATTCTGATAACTACGTACATTGCAGTATCGAATGAGGTTCCGGAGACGCCGGTGGTGTCTCCAGTGTCGGGCACCCTGTTCGAGAAGCGTCTCATCGAGAAGTACATTGCGGAGAATGGGAATAAGGATCCGGTCAATGGGGAACCGTTAGTGGCGGATCAGCTGATTGAGCTCAAGGCTCCAGCGTTCATCAAGGCGAAGCCCCCGACACATACTAGCATTCCAGGGATTTTGAAGTCGTTGCAGGACGAGTGGGATGCGGTAATGTTGTACAGGTGAGTCAGCCAGTGGTATATATTACATATACTGTTTTTTGTGTGTCATTTACGGAGGAAATGTTTTTTATTGACGATCATGGGAGGGAGGTTATTGAGGGCTGTATAATTAATTTTTTTTGTTAATTTTTTTTTCCTTGGTGTTTTTTTGTAAATAGCTTTACTTTGAAGCAGCAGCTGCAAACTGCAAGGCAAGAGTTATCTCATGCTTTGTATCAACATGATGCTGCCTGTCGTGTGATTGCTCGTTTGACGAAGGAGGTTACTGCTGCCAGAGAGGCCCTTGCTACTTTGAAACCACAACAGGCCCTTACCCAAGCTGCGCCTCCACAGGCGATTTCTGAGCCACAAAACACCATGCAAGTGGTCGGTGTGAGTCAAGATATCCATCAAAAACTTCAAGAAACTGCAGGAGTGCTTACTCAAGAGAGGAAACGGAAGGCAAAAAGCATTCCTCCCAACTTGGCAACTGGGGATGATATTAAGGAGTACAAAGTTGTGGCATCTCATACGGTAGTGGAATAATAATGAAGGATCCAAAATTTATACAGTATTAGTATGTACTATATATATATGAATGAAGGTTTGAATTAATTAAAAATTTTGTGATAATTGGTTTGTAGGGACTACACAGTGCTAGTTCTCCGGGCATCATGTGTCTCGACGTATGCAACGATTTACTGGTAACAGGAGGCAGTGACAAAGTGGTTTCCGTTTTTAACAAGGCCACAGAACAAATTGTGGCATCTTTCAAGGGTCACACCAAGAAGGTTATGAATGTCATTTGTCATCCAGTTGAACAGCTGGTGATGAGTGGTTCAATGGACGCGACGGCTAGAATTTGGCATATTCCAACGTCTCAGTGTATTCAACACATTCGTGCGCATGATAGCACTATCACAGGATTATCATTGCACGCAACAGGCGACTATCTCTTGCTGTCGTCCATGGATCAGTATTGGTCATTTGTGGATTTAAGAACCGGCGCAATTTATGCAAAAGTGGTAAGCAAGCATGATGTTTCATGACGACGTATTTTTCGCGCAGTCAAGTGTAATTAATTAGGCGTGTTAATAATCATGTAACGGTTTCATTTCATACCTCTGTAATATTTTATATATTTTGTAGTTGGGTGATGAAGAGAATTCACTTACATCCGCCAAATTTCACCCTGACGGACTGATTTTTGCTACTGGAACATTATCAGCGGATGTGAAAATCTGGGATTTGAAAGATCAACAGAATGTCGCCACTTTCACGGGTCACCAGGGCCCGGTTACCGCTATCGCTTTCTCTGAAAATGGTTACTATTTGGCTACAGCTGCAGAGGACTTCTCTGTTAAATTATGGGATTTAAGGAAACTCAAAAACTTTAAGACAATTCAGATGGACGAAGGATTCAGCATTACTGATGTCGCGTTTGATTACAGTGGCTCCTACTTAGCCCTGTCTGGGAATGACGTCCGGTACGTATATTTGTTGAATTCGAATTCTAATGCCCTGCCTGCCTGCTAACTTGAAGAAAGGCTTCAAACTTTCCGTTCGAAAATCACTAACGATTGCTGGGATTTTATATTTTTAGGGTGTATGGCTGCAAGTCGTGGAATGAAATTGCAATTTTCAATGAGCATGCTGCGATGGCTACGGGGGTTCGCTTCGGTACCGACGCTGACTGGATCGCTTCCGTTTCTATGGATCGAAGTTTGAAAATCTACTCTACTTCCACATAGAGAATCTACTCGTCATACTCGTTTATTTTTTCGTACTGTCTTCAGTTACTTCTCCAGAGAGAATTTTTACATAATGGATCGAGTTTCGTATTACGACTGTTAGCTACAAGTACAATTACACTACATTATGGATTATTATGTTATGTTATGAACTTATTTTGTAAGAGTTTAAGCCATGTTTGGAATGTTGTAATAAAGTTTTAAACCAAAAGTCGAACAAATGTTTCTCATTTTCATAATTCTATTATAAAATCAACAAAACTTGCACTGAAAAATGTCTGAGTCTGCCTCAAATTTCATGGTTAGGCTGTCCAAACCATATAAGGACGACATTTCATGCCATACATGTAAATCTCCTGGAATTTCTCCCATATCGTTTTCGCATTACCATATGAAATTCATCCACATTTCTCCTTTAAGTTAACCGTAGTGAAAATCAAATTTTAGCAGTAATGCCATATAATATAACCTCTTTTACTTATTATTGATCGTCCTCCCTCCCATATCATTCATTTCCCTCTACAATTACTCCCGTCGTCGTGGTGGCATCATCATCTCATCATCTATCTTCGCGATTATCACAGCACAGGTGTGTGCATAATATGCATGCATATCGCACAAGGAAACAAAGAGCTCTTAAAAATGTATCACATCATCTCCTCTCTTGATTAGTGGAAAGCAGAAGAGGAGACACAG
>JAANSN010004358.1:0-15344 GCA_036850665.1 Dicranocentrus wangi | reverse complement strand
CAATGACCTCAACCTATTGCACACATTAATAAAATATTATCCACAATATTGTGTATTGTGTTTTAAATTACGAAAAGGGAAAAGTGATTTTGAATCATGTAATTAAATTATTAAATTAAAGCAAGTTCCTATGATTAGCTACTACATAATTAATGCATTAACATACTATGTACATCACCCGGCGGCCCGGCCACCCACTTACTAATTTCGTATGCATGAAATCAAAATTACATGTTGTGATACTGCCTCTATACTCATTATGCCATGATTTGCGGAATCCATCCAAATTGCGCGTCCGGTGTCAAATTCTTTTCTGTTTCAGATTGCTGAAAGAATGTTATCAATTTATTTACACATTTGCCTGATAACTCCCCACAAGCAAGTCAAAGCACAGACGAGTCCAAAAATCAGTGCAACAACGTTGTATCATCACCTGCTCTACTCAATATTTTATATTGTTGTCAGGAAAGGGCGGAGGAGAAATCAGATTTCACCCTCGAGACGTAAAGCATTCACGACATCATCGTATATAACTTCGCGTAATAAGAAATATAAAGTATCTAAAAGTATCCACTTTGTCATAAAATGCATGTAAGAGATGGAGAGGGGAAGAAGCATTTGTAAAAGCATGGGGGTCATCTTCCTGCGGCACTTTATCGTATATCTTTTAGCGGCTCGTATATCCTCTCCACCTCACTTTCGTTTTATTCTGTAAAAAGGCGTGACGTATTTAGACGCACCCATATTCAGGGAATGATAAACTAAACCCCTTATGCATATATGTAATATTATGTATGCATAACATGTGTATTTCTTAAATTCCAAGCCCACATTCCTATTACTTTGCCTTATTAATACACACAACATATCTATATCTATATATACGCTTTGCTCATGGTCTCACAATTATTATCATTACACTTATCGAGGATATGATATGTTTCATCCAGCAGCAACAGGCAAGCCAACATCCAGCTTGCACCACACTACATATCTCCTGTAAATGGGTTGTCCAAAGAATGTTGTTGTCTCTTTAATTGAATCAGTTGCGTAAGTGGCTGGCACCAGCATGTTGCTCTCAGTAAAGCGAGAGTGCTAAAAGAAGCTTTTAGTAGTAATCCTTGGTACACCTTCGTTATTATTATTGTAAGTTGCAGTAAACGTCTCTAGATTTCCTTTTTTTTAAATTACAAAAAAAGGAAAACATGTTTTTAAGTTAGCATCTCTGTTGGACTCGTGTGAGAAGTACAGATATACCTATTGCACATTTCTGGTACGAACAACAACAATTCAAAGCATGTATCTATAATATTTTCTTATGAGTAGCAAGATACAAATATAAAAGTACGACTAACAGGTCACTCAGAGTTCGTGCAAGTTTCCAAGTTTCTGACAGATTCTAGTTACAACTTACAGACGCACTTTTCTTGTTTTGACAAGAAACTTGGATCTGGATGGAATGGAATGGGGGATGTGTTTGATTTACTTTGCCCCATTCACAAAGATTTACCTTGTTCCGATTTAGTTCCACTACAAGGCGAAAAAGTTTTTACAGGCATATTTTGCGTGACTGCTTCTGAAGATGAAAAATCAGACACGTCAAGACGCACAGATTTTTTAATGTTATTACAAAGTATATTACAAGTGTGAATATACAAAGAATATCACTCAAGTGGTACATATTCTGCAGTATACTTTTGTTTATATTAGATTCAGTGTTTCAGGATTTTTTTTCAGAGTTTTTTTTTTCACTCACTCACTGACGATGAGATAACCCATAGGCCAACGGGACGTGCAATTACTAAATCCCCTTTTCCATTAAACCGACACACAGATTATCTATAAGTATAGTATCCTATGGCGTGCCAGACATTTAAAGTTTATTTTTGGCGAGAGCGTCATTCCTTTTTTGACAGTCTGCAGCCTTTTTTCAGAGTTTTTTTTTCACTCACTCACTGACGATGAGATAACCCATAGGCCAACGGGACGTGCAATTACTAAAATCCCCTTTTCCATTAAACCGACACAGATTATCTATAAGTATATGTAGTATCCTATGGCGTGCCAGACATTTAAAGTTTATTTTTGGCGAGAGCGTCATTCCTTTTTTGACAGTCTGCAGCCTGCAGGATGCACGATGATGAATGTTTTTTTTTACTTTACGTTATAGCATGTACGTTCCATGTTCCTTCATGGCGTGTAGTTGAGTTGAGGAACAGACAAGAGCCATCATAGTAATAAAGCCATTTGTTTTTAATAGGGGATCACTCCACGGCAAAAAAATCCAGATTTTGGAACCATTTTAATTCCCATCCATTGTAGTCGGGATCATCGTCAACCCTAACTTTAACATAATGGCAAGTTCGAACGTGGTAATGTCAATCATTTGGCTCCTCATCCTGATTTTCTTATCATTCTGGGTAGCCGGGATTTGTGCAGGTGTTTACATAATTTTGTACTGCATTGAGGTTTGCGTGCCGCCTCTCAAGGTATACTTAAATCTCTCCCTTTTCCATTTTTTTATTATTTCTTTAAATATTATTTTTGCATGTGCACGAGAATACTTAAAAAACTCGGGACCGGAAAAGCATCTCTCACCCAATCTCGCATTTTTTAAAAATCTTTATATTTTTTAAACTCACAGGATATAAATGAGATCCTGCTAAAGGGTGTACAGTTTCCCCATCTGTGTGCTCAGAACATGATGTCAGGAGCATCATTTTAGCGCCCGCGACTTCCTCTTCCTCTTGCTCCTCCACCACCACCAACTTACTAATCATCAGATCAATATTTTGCCCAAGACATGTACAAATACTACACGAGTGTAAACTATCATGTTTCTACTCTAGCTGCTACTAAAACAATATTATGCAGATGCAGAGTTTAATGCTAAAAACTGCCAAAAAGTTTCGTGTATCATCATTTTTTGCAACTATGTTATTATTTTATTTTATTTTAGTATGCGGTTCCAGTTCGTAAAAGTTTTTGCATGCTTTATAGGAACAAGTATAATATATATATGAAATGTGACTCTTTAAATGTATGTAACAATAAAATAATAATCCTACTGAAACAACTCATCCGCCAGCTACAGCAAACGTAAATTCCCACTTTTTCCTTGTCGGAACAAAATATTTACTTGTTTTTTTATTTACATTGATTTTAATTAAGGAAGCCGCATGATGGCTTAAAGTAAACATATATAAATACAACTTGCATTGCAATCAAGATAATATTATTGTTTTTTAATTCCATTTCAAAATCACAGTTTGCATCCTCCCCAACAACCTTTTCATTACTCTTTCCATTTGTTTAACATGCTATAGCTAGGTATCGTATTTTATGAGAAACTTTGTAAATTATATAAGACTCTTCACATTATACAGCAGCGACGATAAATCTAACATCTAAAACATCAGGTCCCGAGACAAACATTATAAAATTATGTCATTCCTTAGAGATCTAATAACTTTTTTATATCAAATGCTTTGAGGCTATCAACAGAGAAGAGTGTAGAATGCTATGGAATGGCAACTAACTGCCGCTCGATCCGCTCTTCTCCACCGCCGCTCTACATTCTCCAAAAGGGATATCCCGGGAACACACTGGGTTTCATGCCCCCATTATGTGGAAGGTAGGGGTATGCCCCGTTATGTGGTCCCGGACCTTGAAGTGGACTTTTGTACACCGTTGGACTGCTGTACGGACCAGCATGCTTGATGACAACGCGCTCCCCACTTCCCCTCCATCCTTTGTTCCGGATTCCCTTGTTGCTGCTTTTGCTGTGCTGCTGCTGGGGTTGCGAAGACGTTCGCACCCTGGAAGAGTTTGCCTTCACGCGAGTCTTCTTCTTCTTTGGATTCTTGTAGCGGATTTTGGAGGGATCGTTGTTGTTGTTGAGCAGTGACTTGTTAAGATTCTCCAGTAAATTCGCTTGTTTGTCATTTTCCTTGGAGTTCTCTTGGGCAGAGGAGGTTGGAGAGGGGGTGATCCACCCAGGCATTGAGTCACCACCCGAGAGTTTATCCACCGTGTCATCTGTGATTTCATCAGTGTCCAGGGTTATCGTTTCCGCCATTCCAGCAAATGTGATTTTCTCGGTAGTGGTGCTCGTCGTGGTTGTGGACGTGGTAGTGCTGCTCTTTGGCTTATTCACGAATGAGTCCCTCCCTGGAACAGCTCCAACCATTTGCGGCCCTTTAACAACGGATGAGTGGTGGCTGTAGGAGTAGGCGGAGTGTGGAAATGGTAGGGAGCCGGAACTGGAAAAGGGTGAATGGGAAACGGGTTCCAAGGAGAGACTAGCCAGCGGATTCGAAAAGGACTCATGAGTTCTTTTGCGATATCGAGCTGAGTGCAATGTCGGAAACGGATGGGCGATGCGTCTGAATTGAGAAAGGACTGTTTTGTTGTTGGGAATTAGTGTCTGTGGTGATGAGCCCGGATGAGTGGAGAGATAGCTTGGGTATCAGCCCTCCATTCTGCCTAATATAGTTCTTGAGCTGGTCGGTGATTTGATCAGGGTCAATTTTGTGTCCACCTTGCATCAACTGAAAGGTTTGCAGGTTGTCGTTGGCTGTTTGATGATGAACCGACTGACCCTGCATGTTGTCCGATGGACCAAGGACACTTGTCGTGTGGACAGAAAGGGGCTGATGCTTGATGATAACGTAGGAGGGTGATATCTCCAACTGCTGGTCGTCGTTGTTCGTGGTTAGCGAGAGCCCATTTAATTTAATGGTATTGGGCTTGTTCTGCTTGTTGTGCACAGTGGCGGAGAGGATGGAGGAGTGCTCTTGGTCGTAGCTCATCATCAGATCCTCATTACGAAGATCCTGGTTCCTTATCAGCTCAGAAGTAAACTTGTTTTTATTACTAGAGTTTCCAAAGTAGGCAACCTTGTGCTTCTTGTCCGGTTTCCTAAATACAGCCACGTCCGGAGGAGAGCCTTTCCTACTGATTTTTTTGTCCGAGCCGTATTCTTCTGATGAGAGAGCTGATAGTTGATCCACGTCCACTACCATCACATCATCAGAGGAGGAACTCCCCTTTTCCTCCCTTTCCGAAGAGGACTCTCCACTGCTCCCAAGCTCCTTTTTGTCCGAATCTCTCTGTCCAGAGCCTGAAGATTCTTCTGATTCCTGATTACAAAAAAAAATAATATTCCCGATGAAAATCGTATATGTCATCCTCTATCCGCTATCAAGTTTGATCGCCTCCTTACAATTTCTATATGAAAACTACGTTTTAGCTATTCTATAGGATTTTAAAATAAATATTTACCTTACCTCAGTTCCAGCTAGTCTAAAATTAATTTCAACTTTTTCCCCGTTTGGAAGCACGTGCATGATCTTTGTGGATGGTCGTGGTTTCCCCTTCCTCCGAACAGGTCGCCTCGTGGTTGTTGTTGTTGATGTCGTTGTGGTGGTGGTGGTGGTTGATGTTGGCGTCGACACGAGTCCAAGCTCGTGGGAGACAGCCTCAGCCGTGTCGTCCTTTATCTCCGTTTTGATGGAGCTGATCATTTGAAGTATCTTATTGTAGTCCAGTGGGCAGCCGTTGTAAATGTAGTCGCATTGTTTTGGGTCCTTGAGTCGCTTTCCAATGTTCACCGCGGTATGATAAATGTCAGCGTCGTGCTCCTACCAAAACATATAATATAGTGCATAAGCTTGGGGAGAATAAATGGGGAAAAGAGAAGCGCCACCCTATTCTTATTAAAATGTCTTACGGCGCTATCCGCCTGGATATCATCCCTTCCGGTAGGAGCATCATCAGTATCAGGCTCGCCGGGGGAGGCAGGTATTTCACTGTCATCCGCCCTACTCTGCCGGGTCCGTTTTATCAACGCGTGGAGCACCGGATCGTTTGGGAGAGAATGGAGGAAATCTTGGATGCCTCCAGCACTTCCCTTCCCATCGTCATTACTTAGCCTCCTCGCCGCACTCCTGTCATCAAACTCGGACTCGCGGGAGTCTTCTTGCTCATCCTGCTGCTTCTTTCCAAAGCTCCCTATCTCAGGTAGCCACGAGGTAAAATATGATGAGAGTTTTGACGTGAGTGATTTGCCAGGGCTCTTATTCCTCTGTTTTTTCTCCCCAGGAATTTTAGAGCCTTCTGTCCTACCACCACCGCTACTGCTGCTGCTCCCAGCCAACTTCAATTTCTCTTTCGATTCAATACTAACTTCTCCCCTCCGGTCAAGTTTTTCCGAGGATGGGAGGGAGTCCAGCCGGCCCCGGTGGGATTCCATCGAGTCTGAAACCTCAACAGAGGAGGACATCCCACCAGAACTGATTCGCTCAAAAGAAGAATGGTCCTTTCTGTCTGGATTGTGGGGGGAAAAGGCCCAGAGGAGATCGTCTTCCACTTCATCTTCTGTGCGAATCCTGTCATCATCCCCCTCTTCATCACCACTTGACTCATTTCTGCAAAGGCCAGGAAACGAGGACTTTATAATACGGATAAAAATCGTAATAAATCTGATCCATTTTTCATACGCCAGCCGTGCCGTCGCCGCGTCGAATACGCAGTTGTAATATAATAATAATGTAAATTGCATGTAATATATAAAACGGAGGCTTAAAAGAATCAAACTAGTTTGCGATCTCATAGCCCACATATTAACAGAAAGCAAATGTTGAAGAAAGGGTGTGCGAGCGAGCGAGTCCATTCCTTTCGTTTGATTACAAACTGCAACTACCAGTTTTTGTTTATAGTTTTGAAGCTAAATCGACCCAAGTGTGTGGATTTGATATCACTTTTTAATAAATGCGGGCAGGATTATTTTTTTTTTACATCAAAAAGGCTATCTACTTTACTCTACTCTACTACTGCGGTAGAAAGGAACAAGAAATTGATCAACACGGTTTGCTACTATACTGTCCTTCCTCTGCAGCAGCGTATTGATTTTAACAATTTTTTTATGAAATTGCATCAAGGGGCGCAAGATGTTTCGCAGCATAACCCAATAACGCGAAGAAAAAAAATCGCAAATGGTTATCTTAAATCTTGAGAAACAACATCATGAGATGAACCACGTCAAAGACTTTGTATATACTAGTGTACCTAATGTAAATGTAAGTTTTACGTGAATTCATGATTCCTTTGAAGGACATAAAATTTGCACAAAGTTGGCTACTCTCTAAAGCTACATAATTCTACTAAAAACCCCATGTCATGTCACTCTTCAGAACTTATGGCTAGCTAGCATGAGCCAGAGAGATGATTATGGTGGTACGATACCTTATCAATTTTTTATTTTATATCCCAACCCAATTTACTTTACGTGCGTACAGCGCTCAGGTTAGGAACTTTGCCAGAGTTGTCAGCAAAAAAAAACTCTCTCTTTCTCTCATCATCCCATCCATTTCATGACGTTTTTCCCGTGTCACACACATTTTTTGATGGGATCACGGAAAGTTCAATCAAACTGCTACAATTATCATCATCCCTTCCCTAACCTAATATATCAACTTGTTACTGTAATGTAATCCTCCACTCTAATTTTATGAACGGATACGGTGAAAAGTTGCCAAAAGGAGGAACAGCCAGCCCAACTTTGTCCATATTATTTGTCCTCCTGCCAAAATCCTTTTCTCGTTTTGTGAACCACAGACAGAGGGAAACCGTAATTACATAATCTTTTAGGAGTTGCTTCGACAAGATTATTATTGCGAACCCTTCATGATATCATGATGACGATGAGTTGTCTGATTCACGTAAATAAAACTTCCCTGGAGAATTCCGAATTGGGGTGAGTGAGTAGCATGCTATACATATGTACTTGGTGGAAGAAAAAAGTTTTTTAAGCAGGATAAAACTCACGGTTTGATAGTCCGCATCAGCTCTAAATAGCTTCTGACGAAATTGCTCTTGTTGATCCCAAACGACTTGTCGGAGTCCACACTCAGGCCGCACAATACTTTTGGGAAGCATTTCATATGATCTATGGCTTTAATTTGCCGTAGTAATTCCAGACGAAAGGTTTGTTTTCGGGCTCGCTCATTCCTTTCAGAGTGNCATTCCTTTCAGAGTGTGGTTGCTCGTTTAGTAGCAGCAGCGTCCGTCCGGCTAGTGTCCTCCGGAGGACCCCACTTTTATCCACATTGTCGTCTGGCCTATGCTCCTGCGTCTTTATGGACCAGCGACTCGGTAACAAGTGGCTTTCATGGCTATCTGCTGCGTGCCCAACAAAAAAATGAGAGAACTATATTATGGTTTACTACGTGCTCGTGGGTTTCTTGAAGAAGAGGAAATCGGGAATTGACGATGAGAGCTAGAGGACTTTTAAAAAGCACACATATGATATGTGAACGATGGGAAAAGTTTTTCCCTCCGGAAATGTTGTTCCACTTCTTATGTTGCGATGATAAGTAGCACACGATATTAAAAAATTCTTGGAAAGTCATTTTTAGTTTGATATACGTACCTGTACGAGCTCCGTGAGCAGATGCTAAGTAAATGCCAGTGGCGAGTAGGTATAGGCAAGTTAGACGGAGGGCTGGAGGTCCAATGCCTCTGGGAACTGGGAGGCCTGGAGTAGTTCTACACGGCGACTTTGACAGCCTCCTCATGGCTGTGCCCTGTGAAATGCGACAACTTTATTGACACAGGCACTTTGGAAATTTTTATTGGCTAAATACTGGAGGAAACTTTTATTAGCCTAGTTGATATTAGCTTGAGTCGTAGTTCACGAGAAACTAAAAGTAAAAGGCTAAATTCGTTGGATGGAGCCTTGCTGAAGGTCTGTCTTCCGATGAGAAATGTGTATCAACAACTACTGACCGTTTTTCATGGCTCGCATTATCTCTAAAAAGCAAACTCGATTATGATGGGCAAATCTACGAGGTATAGATATTTAGCAATCCACTACCCTACATACCACATACATCATTAAGCACATTGCTGAAAAAATTCTGTTATTCTCTTTTAGAATACACACACACACGAGTCATCATCATCATACAGATGTGAATAAAAGTGCACTGTTTGAGCAGTCTGCATTTTGCTACCTATAATAATAACAGGAAATTAGACGAAGATGAGAATGTCGAGGAGTCGACGAGGAGCGACAAAAGCCAGTTTTAATCAGGTAACAACAGCGCAGAGCCGAGGAGATAATATGCTTTAGGAATTGGAAGCTGGCTGAAGGAAAGGAACCTCTTGTTATACATGTGTACTTGAATCGCAGTTATTGTGCCTGATGGATTACTATAAACTGCATGTGTTGTACTTATACCGACCGAGACTTACAGACCGAGTGGTAGTCATCTAAGGATATTGGGCATCTGCAAAACAATATTATGTGGATTAAAATGGTGTTTCTGACTTTCAAAAAATGACTACTATCTCTCTAACCCAAGAAGACCTACATACTTACCTCTTTACTAGCTAAAACAATCTGAGACTCTGTGAGAATGAGAATGACACATGCAACTGGCATTTTTAATAAAACCAAAAAACTTGATACTTTATTCGTATTATAGATTATAGTATAAACAGGAAATGAGCGTGTAATGCATAACGTTTTTGATGTTATAAAAGCACATTATGCACCATGCACAAGATGCGCTGCTGCGTATTCCACCCCCATTTGTAAAAAAAACTGATGAAATGAGAATGTACCAGCAACAATCGGCAGTTGGTTTGAAGCGAAAAGAACATCCTTTAAAATCATGCGGTGTCCTTTCAGCTAGGCCGATAATTGCTTGCTTGAATGATGTTCTTACATGCGTTTGCGTTTGGCCTGTGTAAAAACTTTATGCAAACATTGCAAACGTGGGATGACCACAAAATAATACTTTTATAAAAATTTAGATACTTGAATTGAATGCAGTTGTTGATTTATCGAAATATTGGTTTTCGGGTCACTTTCGATACTTTAAGGATTTCGCGAGAAACAACTTTTCCATTCACTTTTGACCAACAGATCAGGCAGATTACATTACAATATAGAGCTCGAAACCAAGGGATGAAGATGAATGGGACGTGTGCGAGTTTTGTTTTGATCGTATGTATTTTATTACAGGGTGCTATACAAATTAAACAGTTAGGCATATAATCAATCGCTCTAGAATTTGGGCATGACGGCAGTAGTTTTCCGACTACTAACTCGTAACATTTCCCACATTTATAACAGAAGAGGAGAGGAGAAGAGAAGAGTTATAGGTACATAGAAATTAGGAGGAGATGAAATGTGTCTACGTGAGCTGCACCGGGGAACTAGTTTTCGAAACCAGTCTTAAATGAAGGTGAATACAAGTATTTGACGAGTCGACTTGCTGTTTTCATTCAACAGCAGGACGCTAGGACGAATTAGTTAGGCTGTGCTTGATTGAATATTGAATGATAAATTTGATCAAACAATTATGTTATTTGAGGTAGCCACCACTCTCGTCTCTGATGATGGATTATGTCCCATTCTACATTTTTCAAAGCTGGGCAACTCACGATCGAGAAAGGATGATCAATGATCACCTTTAATAAATAATAATTACTCGCTGTGTGACTGAAATTATACCTTGATGCAATGCAAGTTGGTGAACCATATATGCACTAATTTGAGCGATAAACACAAAATACAAAGTAGATCTGGCTGCACGAAAGGAAAAACCAATAATATGTCTATATAGTTAGACTTATTTTTGTAAGCCCAGATAATGGGAATTAATTGAAAATTGAAACCTACACTTAAAATTGAAGCAGCTTAAAATCAAAGTGAGTAAAATCAAGTCAAAGGTGTCATGCTTGCATTATTGTCAGGAATTGTTTCAATCAAAAGGCATACTGCGCAGTGTATTTGCAATGCTGCGCGACATTATTTGTTTAGCACTTGTATTGGAAGCTGGATATCTCCCATAGACAAAATCCAAAAAGTCGTGACAATATATTATCCGTGCACTTGGATGGAAAATGCAATATTTGAAACGTGAGAATTTTACATTCGAATTTGGCTTACTCCGTCATGTCCAGTTATCCCGCACCAATAATACCATTACCATAATGAGCATGCAAAATTTTGCGAATTCTAAACAACAAAAATTGTTTGGAAGAATATCATAATAAATTATATTGAGGAGCGAGGAAGCAGTTTGATGAAAACTCACACGTTGTTGTCCTCACGTTACGTTACGTGATCTCGGAAGACAGAACAATGCGATGCGAATCAATGCAAACGTCAACCATATTCCAGTCAGACATGGCTAAATACTGTGTACATCATTTCACATTTATGTTTAATTTAATATTATATATCAATCCGTTTGAAACATAGAATTACAGTTGAGTCAGCTATTCCATGAAATAAGTAAAATCTTTCACAAATCTCAAACGTTACTGTCAACGAAAGTACACAAGTGCAAATCATTCACCAAATCATCTTTTTTTTAGCTTGATTGAAACCTATAGCATAAATTACATGTGTTATGTATTGTACACACATACACATCCCATACAAATTATTTCTTTTGTTACCAAACCACATATTATAGAATAAGTATCTTCTTTTTTTATTTATTTATTAATCGAACGTTTCCGTTTAACCGCAATTTTTTACCTAAATATTTTCTCTTCAGGTTAATGATTCTCAACACTCAACATAAACTTGACATGACATACATAATATTGGAATCGTTTGACTGTGTTTGACATTTTTTATATAAGTATTGTTGTGTATATACTATATTTATATATTTATATACTGACTGAATGTAAGTTGGATTTCGTTAAATTCGAAAAGTTTGTCACTCTGGATGTGTGGGACATGTGTATGGGTAAACGCAAACGTAGCATGATGAGTTGACCTCTATAGTCGTCCACACACCCGTGACCAGTGTATGATTCATACATCATATATAAAAGCCAATTGATGAAAATATCTTACCATTTCCTATAATTTATTATTATTATACACACATATAGTATACGTAATAAAAGTTCACACCAGCAAAATCCGCTATTCGCTATTGTAGTAACTAATGAAAATTACTCATTCGCCGGAATTTGTAGCAATATAGCAAGCGCTTAACATAAAATGCAACGGAGTTTATCATTATAAACTATATCCTATTTAGCGAAATTGTCTCAGTAAAAAGTAGTTTTGCACCTATCCAAACTACGCAATCGCAAGTCATCCTAGAATAATGTACATACTTTCACTCTCACATCCAGCCTCTCCTCTCATTGTGGCGGACACTGCACTAAAAACTTCCGGCCCAATGTCATCCAACTCTTACCGCATCATCATCATCATCATCAATTCACACGCGCATTTAATCGATTCGCGAGCAATCATGCATCATGCATCCCTTCTTGTCTTGTCTTCATTCTCTTCTGCTAATTGTTGATTTTTTTTTACTTTTTGCGAGAAACTAAAACAATTTAGACCGTGATTTTCACTGGTTTCAAAGTTAACACCGTCCTAAGATTATAGTTGTGGGTTGTAGTGCCACTTTCTTGTTGTAGTGTTATGATGATAATATACATACATGGATGAATTTTTTTGCGTTCTTAAAAAGTGTGTTGTCGTCCGACTAGCGGATTGCGAATAAATTTGGTTTCACTGAACGTCCTCTCTTGGAATATATGGTATATAGTTAGCAGGAACATGAGGAGGGGTTTCTTCCTTCTCCGTTATCAGCACTCAACGAGCGGGCTCCGTTTGCTGTGGGTTTCTTCTGAACGCCAGATTCTGCTGCGTTAAGATCCAGACTTCCGTCTTGAATGCTTTCATAGATTTTTTTGGCTGTTTCCAGGAACGCTTCTTCAACATTTTCACCCCTGTTGTAGATTCAATCAAATACAGAATGTAATAATTATAGGGGAACTTCACCGCGACCGTAACTCATCATGAATAACTGTCACATTAGAATAATGATACTTTGTAACTGATTATCTCACGTTTTAGCACTCGCTTCGACGAATTTTAGACCATTTTCATCTGCGAATTTCTTAGCCTCCTCATATGTTACATCTCTCTGGCCGTCTAAGTCAGATTTGTTTCCAATTAAAAAAATCACCTGTAATTTTGCATAATAACAATAATTACCCATTATTACTCTGGTCAAGAAGCATCTTCATTCATAAAAATCATTCTTGTGTACAATGCCATTAAACCAAAACAACTTACAGTATTTGGGTTCGTAAGATTACGAGCATCTGTTAACCAACTTGATAGGTGATTGTATGTACTCCGTCTGGTAATGTCATAAATTATAAGAGCCCCGGCGGCTCCTCTATAGTATGATCTATAATTAACAATTCATGTTTTAACTTTAACCTTGTTTTAACAGTAAAAAAGGAAAGAAATGATTTTGTGGAAACTACTTAAAGTTCAGAATACATCTTGGTTAAATGAATATGTATTAATGTACCTGGTTACTGCGCGGAATCGTTCCTGTCCGGCAGTGTCCCAAATCTGAAGCTTTATTTTCTGCCCACATACTTCTATAATACGGGTCCCAAATTCCACGCCAATAGTGTGGGGGCAATCGGCCATGACTGTAGAAAATAAACAAGGCAATAAAATTGTTAGGTATAATTGCAATTCACTTGAATTGAAAATTGGTTAAACTATATTCGCATTCCGTTTCAACGTACATTTTTTCTCTGTAAATTGATGAAGAAGACACGATTTTCCAACGCCCATATCCCTGAAAAATTCCATTGAAAAAAAACCGTATACTTTTCAAAGAACGACATAAGCAGCTTGTAAAATAAAATAAAAAATGAGACAAATCCTTCGTGTTATACTTACCCTATAATAATATATTTGAAAATATACGAGTAGTTATAAGGCCCTCCAGACATTTTGAATCTTATGTCTTGTACGAATGTCACAATCACAGAATTTTACAGTGGTGTTCCTTTTAGAGTTTTAATCCAATCCAATTTTAAACTGCACACTTCCTCGATGTACAACAGCCTCGTCTCGTTGCGCAAAAGGCGTGTGTGAGATGAGGTGTGAGTGATGTACAAAAGGAAGTAGGATACTATTCCGTAGTATTTTTACCTTGTTAAGAGGTAAATTCTGTTGCTGTTGCAATATTCTTGATTGTCAAAAATTTGACAATATGTGCACTGTAGATGTAGGCCAGGGAGGGGGTAGTAAGTAAAGTAATCCAAGACTGTCACCTCACCAACTCATCACCCCTGTGCTACAGCCAAAAATTCAGGAAGGAATCTTTACTTCACAAGAGAAATCACGCGCAGCAGCTATAAAATAAAACCACCAGCAATTTAAAATCACTATAAAACTTCCAAAAGGGAATACGGGGAAACTTTGTGGACACCTTAGAATCTTGAGAATCTGGACTACTTGGGGTCCCAATGCTCTTAATTACGTATGGGATTGGTATTTAAGATTGTGGATGATGATGGGAGGAGGGAGGTTATTTAACACTACAGCATCAATATAACAGCAGCAGCAGCAGCACAAGCACTCGTTTTCTTTTTTATAGACAGAGTGAGATGCGAGAGAAGAATGAGATGTTTGGTTGGATTGGAGTTAATAATTTCATGGACTGGGAGGTTGACTTACACACGTATGTAAGTAGTATTCAGCACATTCACATCGATATACTACCTATATCACTTTCGACTTTTCATAAATAGCATAAGTGGAAGAAGAGACACATTAGTGCACCATTAGCGCTGTTACAGATTGGATATAACGAGATGATGACGATAGTGATTGTGGCTTGGCTGTATTGGATTGGAAATGACGAAATCATAAACGGATGTCTGTTGTATATTGTGAGGAACTATTCAAGAAGATGCATCATTCAATTCTATTGCGCTCTTCTGCATGTCCCGATACTGATTATAGGATTCCTGGAATAAGAGACACAGAGAAGAGGTGGCACTATTAGATATCACGAATTATCTCTACATTATTACATATTACATTTGATTCAGTATTCATGTATTCTCACTGAGCGTGTGACATTTATAAATATTTACATAAATCGATATTGCATTGCAGCAATTTTGATGTTTAGAAAGTGGAGAGTCGACACACCGAAGCGAGGAGGCTATTAGTACATGTTGTAATAACATTTTCATGCATTTTAAAACATATGAAAAGTAGAATCCCTAAAAATAATCATTTCCAATTGAGATTAGGAGCCCAACCAAACCATCATGCTTAAGTCTTGGAGTTTTTATTAACTGGTATTCCTACACATCTCACTAACTGGCTTTCTTTTGCTTATGATGTAACCGGATGGCAAGCATACCAAACCAACTGTTGACATAAAACAATTGACGGTTATAGAGGCACAGACAGACCAAGATCAGAGGACAGGGAGTTAAGTTAAGTACATCTAATAAATGCGGTATTTCTG
>JAANSN010004357.1:0-15348 GCA_036850665.1 Dicranocentrus wangi | reverse complement strand
GAAGAGTGGTTACGTTTGACGAGTTTACATTGACAAGAGTCACAAGATCAACAATTTTAGACGTCACGCCAATTCCTTGCTTACTTGCATACTATTTGTCACTTTTTTTCTGTTAATTCAATTTCCATCTTTAGCCCTGGCACAAGTTGAACTTCCGTGTGATTGTTTCTTTAGCACAGGTTAATTTTTTTTAATAAAACGACACAATTTATTAGCATCCCTAGTCCCTAATATTATTCTAAATGGTTCCCGAGTGAGTTTGCACTGACTGACAATATAGGTATGTCACAATATGAGGATGGGTGTCAATTGAAAATATTTCCTCTTTTCTATAGTTTAATGTTTGAGATTTACATTGCGATCGGCAAAGGCTTTCCTCAATTGAATTCCATAGTCGCAATTTACTCAAGAGTCTGTCTTGTTTGTAATTATGCTTTATTCGTTCCTTTTCATATTTACCAAAGATTCAATTCTGAAAACCGTTCGTTGAAACCGTTGTTTGAAAAAGTATTTTGTAAAAAAATTTCACGTGTTTTATTTTTAGTAGTTTGTATTTGAGGTTTAATACCAACTAACAACTCTGAATTTCATCCTGAGAATATCAACGAATAACTGTTAAAGGATCTTTAAAATGTGCTAGGCGCGAGCAGGGGGTATTTATAGCAAAAACAAAAAAACCCTTATTGCCATTGTTGTTTTCTCAAAGGCCGGGGTTGGCAGAAAGCCAGTAATTTTCTGAGAATCATCATCATCATCATCCTGATAAACTATTTCTGGTTCACTGGGATTGGTGGAAATTGCAAATTAGTTGTATTTTGCATAATGTATCCAAGTAATCATCATCATGCAGAATGGATTAATCAATGTAGGGGAGGAGGGGAGGGGCCTGTCCTCAATCATCAAAAAAAATTCCAAATTGCATTTTTTAATATTTTTGTTTTGATGTATTCGTGCTCTGATTGACTTTCATTGATAATTTTTAAAATATACGGGTTGATTTTTTTTATTACTAAACCAATAATTATAAAATTGAATTAAACTACTTAAGTAGTAACTAATTACGGAATAATATCTTATTTTAGCATTATTGTTATTTTCAACTAATCCAAAATATATCGTAAGGTTCCTTAGGATGCATATTCTATTGATTTTCAACGCGAAACCCTAAATATGTTAAAGTGATGTCTTTTTTTCTTTTCATTAAACCTTTCTATTCTTTCTACCTCATCCTCACAGCAAATCTAGGAGAATGTCAACGAATAACTTTCAAAGAGCAAATGAGTTTTAGAGGATCGAGCAGGGTGGAGAGTAGTATTTATAGCAAAAACTACCAATCTTGCCATTACATTGTTCATTGTTGTCAATTTCTCTTAAAAGGGGTGGTTGGCTCAAAGCCAAATAAACATTTTCTGAATATCTTGTAAAAAACTGTAAAATGGGTCCATTGGAATTGATGAAAGTTGAAATTGTTGGAGAATGAGTTATAATCTCAAATGAATATAATTCTTTACCAATCACTTTGATATATAGATTTAAAAAGTAATTTTAATTACTATTTCGATTTTTACAAAAAAAAACCTGCCGTTGTAGGTTTAACTCCGTGGAAAGAAATAATAAGCAAGCACGGGATAGGATTTTATTTTAATTCAGTCTGGATTGCTAAATCTGTGCATTCACAAACCAAATTATTATTAAAAGCTGTCTTGTATTAATTACATGACATATTACCAGGCTAGTATAATCTTACAAGCTTATTTATTACATAACATAAAAAATTACTTTCAAAAATTCTTTAGGTTGTTGTCTCTTCTAATGGTTTGGGATTTTCAACGGAAAACTTTTTCAAATTTACAACTTTTACTAGTTTTTTCATTTTCATTAGATTTCCATTTTGCACAACTTGTCAAGAATCATTCCGAAACTGAAGCAAAGTACTAACGAGTGAGTGGTGAGATAGGGAGAGGGGCTCTATTTATAGCAACGATCATATAATTATACCCATATACTTAATAATGCATTGTGATGGCCTTCTAGGAATAATGTGCATATAGAGCCAAATCAAATTCGCCAAACAATTGGTGTGGCGAACTTAATTAATTAGTCATTGTTGTTTTTGCCAATTTGAGAATCCCTTGTTCCAACCCAGCTCCGTCCGAATTTGCCATTTTTTTTATATTTTAGTAAAAAAAATGTAGACACTTTTTGCTATAACGTTTGTGTATTTAAAATTTCTAGCTAGGTAGCGAATTTTTTTTAGAAGTCGGAGGAGTCCAGCGGCACTGATTATTTTGGCAATCTTGGCTCATATTTACCAGCGTGATGATGTCTACTCTAATAACTCGACTCTCATCGGTTCCATTTCCAAGTTTAAACGATTTCGTGAGAAATCTCTTATGAAAACATGACGCAAAACAGGGCATCATGATGATTCCATTGGTCCAATATGACAATGCTAGCAATCCTCGGATGTAATAACAATAAAAGACATGAGACACTTGAAAAAAAGACAAAATTTATTATTAATTTTCCTTTATTGTTCCATTGTCAATTGGACAATTCCGAATTCCGACGCTTCGTTTTTATTGCAGTTTTTCTCTGAACGAATTAAAAAGAAAGGAGTATGGGTGACGTGACGTCAATCGTCGCCCATTTTGCCTATAAATACACAAGTTTCCAACACTTACGTGTCTATAACCTGCAGTTTTTTTGCCAGAGTTCTGGCTCAGCCTGACTTTTGAAATGTTGTGATTGCAATAAACTAAAAAAATAAATAAATAATAAAAACCCACAATTTTTTTTTCTAAACGGAGGTTTGGAAAGAAAGTAATGTAGTCTTGAAGTCTTGAACCTCATAATATATTGCAAGCAAAAAATATTATATGCAAAAAAGAAACAAAAATACCTGATTTGACGAACGGACACATGCGTACATTTCGGGCTGGAGAAGAATGTGAGTTGGAATTTTTAAAAAAAACCACGAGCGATAGCGTTGAAAATGATTTAAATTTTTCGATGTACAAAATGTAAGAAAGAAGAATGTAATCAAAATGTAAAAAAAAATGTGGAATAGGTGAAAAAAAGAACACGACATGTCTTGGATGGAATACGAGCAATGTAGAATTTTTATTTGTCCCGGGTCCCGACCGAATCATCAGCAGAATCCTGAAGCCGTCTCCTCATTAAACCTAATTTGCATATCGTTGACATCGTCGTCGTCGTGCCTCCTTAATTGGAAGGAGAAAAGAAATGTGCATAATAATATTCTGCTCGTCATTTAGTACACCTGGATATTGATATTGAGTCATCATCGAATGAAGTGCATTAACATGCAGTAATGAAATGCACACTATGTAAATCAAAAATACTTTTATTAGCTGAGCCAATTAATTTTTCCCATTCCATTTTATCATACGTATTATATCTTTACTCAAGTCTCCAAATCCAACCACTCAAATATAGTAATGAAATGCACACTATGTAAATCAAAAATACTTTTATTAGCTGAGCCAATTAATTTTTGCCATTCCATTTTATCATACGTATTATATCTTTACTCAAGTCTCCAAATCCAACCACTCAAATACCCCACGCGACATATACGACATTGCTCTCGCTATTATGCGTCGACTCGAGTCCCTTTTTTGCATATGTCATAAAATGTTTTGCCAGATTCGACGGACTGGATAATATTCCAAAAGTTGCAGTCAAGCTCCAACTATAGCAGGCTTCAGTTTGCTACCAAAAGAGATATACTTTTTATTTCCAGTAAGTTTTAATTTTATTTTTTCTAGTGTCACCAACCACACGTTATCCCTCCTGTAGGAGAACATGGAAGGGGCAACTTGTGGGGTCAATAGGGGAGGAAGGGTGAAGAGGAGGATGTGCGCCCTGTGTCCAGCGATAATAAATAGTTTCCCAGTGGAAAAACCACTGCCACCACCAAAAACCTCCACCTCATGAAGTTGAAAGGGCAGTGGAGATGCTGCTCATTTTTCTAAGATTGGATGGGGGTCACGCTGGACTAATTGTAAGCTCCAAGGTTGTGGGGAGGTTGGCGAAATCCCTTTGTGCGTCAAACTAGTGATGGGCACGAGGATGACGAAGCTCCTGGCGATTCTGGCTCTGTTGACCAAGGGGAAAGTACTACTGAGCAGCCAGAAGAAGCTGGTCCACCACAACGTGGAGTTTACCTCCAAGCACCTGTAGCTCGAGGCCCAATAGTTCAAGCAGGAGGGGATGATGATGATGTAGTGTCAGAAGGAGGAGAAGGTCAGGCAGGAGTAGTGGAAGAGCTTCAGGATGATCAACGCCGAGGAGGAGACACTGAAGGCATTGAAGTGGAACGAGGTGGACGCAGTCATCATCCAACCCATGAAAAACAAGTTGAAACCAACAGTGAAGCTACAACACAACCATCTCCGATGGAAGGAAGGGGCGAATCCGACGCCGCGATGAGCGGTGGAACAGTTGGAGACACTCAAAGGTAAGAAAAAACTTGAGTTTCGAAATGAATGTAGATATATATATTGTATATAATTCGTGAAAGTTTTTGGAATATAATTTAGAATCATCGGCATTTTTTAGTATTCCATCAGGCACACCACAAACCTTTGTGAACCCAGCATCACGGCCACCAAGGTCAAAATTGGAAAATCCCGGATTTGGCTTTGATAGGGAGGGTGGTGGAGGTGGATTTGGACCAGATGAACGGATTTTTTGTGCATTGTGCATCTGGCGATGATACAACAATTGGAAGCTATTGGAACACATGTTGTCATTGCCCGAGAAGAGAAGAACCCTCGGTGGAACCACCACTGCAAGTTGGCAGTGAAGAGGATCCGGATCAGATGCAGGAGTCGGCGGGATGGAATCCAGGGGCAGGTTGGTCTCATTCCATGGAAGGACAGGGAATTAGAGAAGAATGAGGTGGTGGTTCACAGACAAATGATTCGGAGGACGAGAGGTCGACTGAATGGTAGGATTTCGGAATTAATAATTTTAACTTTAAATTTTATTTAATTACAAAGATTGAAATTTAATACTAGCCAATTAAGCAATTTTAAAAATATTTTTAATTCTGCTTTGTTTTATTCTTATTTTTTGTGATAGTTCGGATTCCTCCTCATCATCGCCAAGTGGTGGGGATGAGGAAGATGTGGTGGTTCCCACCCCGGCAAACTATCAAGCTGGTAGTAGCGACTCTAGTGGCGGTGGTGGTAACATGAAGTTGGAGGGGCGAGCTGGTCCAGAACAGTCTATTTTAAAGAGGAGTATGTATGTATACACATCACCAGTTTTCGTTCACTTTTATCACATTTTATTCAATCATTTCATTGTTAGGATTTATCTTTGTGACTAAAATAAGCTGGTGCAAAGTTGGAACTTGGAACAGGAAGTCAGACACGCCTCTCCCCCAAGAGAAAAATGGAGGAAACGGAGGACCAGGAGGTCAAAGACGCGCTAAACTAGTAGAAACTTAAATCCATCTCGGATGGTACCACCAATGTCAAACGTAGGGGAAAATCCCGGCTGGCTTGGAAATGGAGGGCTGGATGTGGAACAGGTGGAGCAGTGGCAATAACCAAAACCAACCCAAACCAATGCAGTTAATGCAAGAAAACGTCAGCTAGTCCAACGGCCAACCAAGAGCAGATTATGAGTTATCATGCGTTCGAGCACCTCACGGCTAAACTTCCACGTGGGGTCACAGACGCACAGGTTCTGAATGTCGCAATTAACAAAATGTACAATGAAGAAACCCTACTCCTCCGTTCATCAAAACCACGGACACTTTCATGCCAACTCTGTGGAGGAACTGAAATAGCTGCTCCTTTCAATGAGATCCCATCTCCTCTCCAAACATCTTGGCCAAGTCATCTCCAGAATCATGGTCGACCAGTCCCGCCGATCCCGTCCAAGTGACACCACTGGGGTAGCTCACGCTGAAGTTGCTGCTGCTCAGTCTCGCCCCAGACGAAGGAGGGGTCAAGGTCAACAAGGGTTCTCCCAGACTGGTTTGGATGAGGAGCAGCGGCGGCGGGAGCAGTGGTGGTGCACCCATTGTGGAATAGCTTTCACGGACAACTCTTTGCGCCTATTTCATATGGAGGGTGTGCACAAATGCACAAATGCCCGCAAGTGTTACTTTGGGTGTGTATGTATATACAAAGTTTCATCAACTTGAAAGATTATCGGATGTAATATTTTTTGGAAACTAGGAAAAACGTATGATTGATGCCGTCGTAAATAAAACCCATGCAATTTAATAATAATAAATTTCCAATTCAATGTAACGTGCATTTTTCTGGTACACAATACTAATAGTTACACAGTTTATAGCACTGGCAGCGTTCGACAGATTTCATAGGAATATAACGTAGCTACTTCTTCTACTCTTCGGAAGAATTGGTCTCCCGTTGGACGCCATTCGTTCCAAGACGTTCCACCACTGCATCTGATCACTCCACATTTACACATTGGCCATCGCCATCATCAGCAACAGCCTCTATAAGGTGTCAAAAAATGTTGATAGTAGTCTTCCATGGAGGCTATTATTATTAGTGAACCACAAACTTGGCAAAGCGATGACGAGCAAGCCATCATAATATTCTCCATATCCCTTCCATCTTCTGATAGTGAGAAATATTTCATTCCCGATTTTGTTTTCTAACAGGAAAAACCTAGAGAGTATCAACGAGTAACTTTCAAAACGCAAATGAGTTAGGATAGGTCGAGAGCAGGGTGGAGAGTATTTATAGCAAAACCTATACCTTGCCATTGTTCATTGTTGTTAATTTCTCAAAAGTGGGTGGTTGGCTCAAAGCCAAAAACATTTTCTCCGAATATTAATTATTAAAAATTATGTGACATATTATCAGGCTAATCTAATCTTTAGCTTAATTAGTATTACTACCTAACTAAAAATTAATAGCCTTGTCTAGCCTAGCCTAAAAAATAATGTTGTCTTTTCTGCATTGTACAGTTTGATTTTCAACGGGAAACCAAATTTTTGCAACTTTTACTACTAGTCTTTTCATTTCATTACCTGTCAATATTCTATAATCTCTGAATCCGAAATATCCTTTCGAAACTGACGCAAAGTAAAGTACTAACGAGTGAGAGGGAGGTAGAGAGGGGCTATTTATACCAAAGACCATATAATAGCCATAATGATTATTATTAGTATTAAATAATATTGCATTGTGGTCTTCTAGAAATGACAGCGACAGTATTGGCATAAAGCCAAAAATCTAATTCGCCATACAATTCGTGGCGACCTTAATTTAATTAGTCATTGTTCATTGTATCATTTGATTGAATCCCTTGTTCCAACCCACAGATTACTTTACCCATCTTGGCTCGTGACTTTCTTTATTACACTGTGCTCATATTTCGTGGTGGTGGTCGTCGTGGTGAGACCACCTCCATGAATGGAAGAATTGAGAATTTAAGTTGGCGTAAGCGCTAGTAGAATATGACTCGGAGGATGTTTCTGTCAGTGCCATCATAATTCTAACAGGACGAGGAGCAGAATAACCCCTGATGATTTGGGAAGCAACCTCACACTATGATATGATGTGTTATGTTGACTTTGATTCGTGAAATAAATAAATAAGAAGGCATAGTTGTGTAGAATAGTTAAAAATTTGTAAGAAAATCATCTAAAAATATTTTCTACACTGTGAAACGTTTGATTGAAACAGAACCAATACAATTTAATAATAAATTTCAAATAAGTTCTTATTCAATTTGTTCATATTTTATATTTTTAAATCTATTCATGAAATTCATTATGAACAACTGATTTCAAGCAACTCAATTAGTCTTGTAGAATACCCCTATCGATCTACCCTGTAGAGCACTCAAATTACCAAATCAATGTATATATCATCACTAACAGTACTAACACCATATATATATATATATATATTGTTGGAGCTGGTGCCAGAATGCCTTAGTCCTAGCTAGGTTCACAGAATAATGCCTAGGACGTATCACAGGACCCGTGTTTTATTTTAAATCCAACTGAAAATTAACGAATAATTAAATACCCTAAAGGCTTAAAAATGTAGCTTCGCTACTTTAATGTGAAGTATTACAGCCCTTAAATCTGAGAAGACTTCCAAGCAGACTGAGTGCAGAATCACTAGTAAACCAAATCCGTGTAGAAAGGCAGAAAGGAGAAACGCGTGTTCCTCATGCCTCTGAGATGACTCTCTCAGTTCAACGTGCTACACAGCTATTGGCTGAGAAAAACGACAAACAAGAAACTTGCCCCGACTGGGCAAGAAGAAAGGAACAAAGTTTAATTCAAACAGCTTTTCTGCGCTGCACCTAAAATACCCCAAATCCGTTGTGGCCGTAACATATATATATATATATATATATGTAGAAATATGATATATATTATATAAGTACTACATAATATTATTATTGTTATGTGCAAACATCATGAGATCGGATGGGATCCATGAGCCATGCGTAAAAAATGTGTACACAAGACATTTTCTTAGTGCAGTGACAAGAGAAACTGCAGTGTAATTAGTTAGGATGCAACAAGTATGTCAATCCTTTTGCTATTTAATGAATTGAATAAAGCAACGATTTAATCTAGACGACGAGGAATACCGAATTCGAAAGTTTTTAAATTAAGTACCTCTAATACAGCACTGTTCTCAATGACTCTCGGGGCCCTGTTGCATTACTTGGCAAAGCGTTCCCAACCCCTGCCGTCCGGTAATACAACAAAGCTTATCGCACTGAGGGAGCGGCGTTAGAGGGATCCATTTCCTCTTGTTGCCCCAGTGTGTTCATTCATATTCAAACCTGTACCTTCGTACCTGAAACACGACATGATTTTATTGTCGATCGATTGAAAATGGTTTCATCAAAAATTAGAAAAAAATAAAATAAAATAAATTTGTCAACCTCCCAGAGCGTCTTATAAAAATAGCTGAATAACAATGAAAGTTTTTTTTCCTTTATACATTCTTCTTTGTAAAATTAATAATCACAAAGGGAAATAAAAAATAAAGGCCAGTTTTCGTCTCCCCTCCTCCCTATATAAACATAAGCCTGTCTTCTCAAACCGACTCTCAGTTCCATTTCCGACTTTATTAAAAGTAACTTGGCGAATCTCGTTGAACTGCAATTTTGTGGAATCACGCCAATTTATTACTATATCTCTCTGTCTAACAACTTTATTTCAACAAGAATGTAGAAACTATCAAAATCTCTGAAAAACGTGAAGCAAAGAAATTGATTGGCCTAATATGACGATCTTGTTACCCCAATTCGGGAAAATCCTGTATCAAAGTGTAACTCTGCTTTAGAATACTCTATTATATAAATATTAACTTAATTGTAGTAACATTTTTGATTAAACCACCACCTCCACTTACTTCCTCCTTGCAGTTTCCTCTTCTCGTTTCGAATTTCTCCCCTTCTTGCTTGATGAGCATCCCCTCCCCTGAAGCAGCACCACACTGTCGCCTCCCTCTTCAGTTCGTCGAGGTGGACTTCTTCGTCCCTCCTCCTCGGCCTCGGAGAAGGTTTCCCCAAGCCCGAATAGGTTCGGTCACAGAACCCGCTCCCGACTGCCGTCGCGAGCCTCCTCCGCTCTCAATAATTTGTTCCACATTTTTGGCCCTCTGACTTATTTATTTCCTCACATCCGTTAAAAAAACTGTTAAATCGCCACCTCGACTACTTCATATCATATTGGAATAAAACAATAATTGAAGAAATGTGTTAAAGCTAACAATTAATTTAGAACAGTTTTGAAGGAATTATTATTATTTATTTTTATGACGTTTTGTACAGACAGTTCATTAAAACAAAAAACATCATTCATCATCATCATTTAAGCTAATCTTATGGTCATATTTTAAATGACAATCAGCTCCTCCACTCGTCCTCACCTCCCATTAAAATATAAAGTGACCAGGGGTAACGGAGGACGGGTGGATGCTCAAAATGTCATTTAAAATACGGGCATTAAGCTACAATACTCGTTTTTCCTTTAACATATGTACCTTTGAACCTACTAGTTGGAACTAATTGCAAGGTTGTATAATATTGTGTGCCTTAAAAATATACTACATAACAGAAATATAGTACATAAACACATTACGTATTTTCACCCCGCGTTATTCATGCCATCATATCATTCCATCCGAGCAATTGTTCAGATGAGCACAATTATAATTCTATAATAATCATAGCTTTGCCATTTGCCAATTATGTGAAATTTATGTGAGGTGTTTCTGGTGTTTGTCCGACTATTTGAGTAGTTTCGGACAGAGCGGTGCAGAGACAATCTCAAATATTTTAAATGTTTTGCTAATAAAAACGCTTTAAGAGAACCTATTTAACCTATTTAAGTAAAGTAAGTAACCTATAGACTACCAAATATAATATTTATATCCCAAAATAATAATAATTAGCGAAGAAGAAGCAAACTTGCAATTTGGTTGAAAACAAAGCCTTGTGTGATGATGGGCGTGTCTCGCTCAATGAAGTTGCTACCCCCAAACATTATTTTGAGAGGTCTGCAAGAGATCCGAAACTTGTCAAATTGGCGATTTCCTTTTTTTCCATGCCATTTCAGCGATTTCAAGGTGTCACGAGATTCTGTCCACACATCCGCCATGGTCTGCTGGAGGCATAGATGGATCGCAACAAGCGCACTTGCCAACAGCGTCATGAATAGCAGGAGGAGCATGTTGGATGATGGTATTTGAATTGCGGAGTACAATGCCACGATTTCGATCACCAGGAAGCACGCAACCATCACTCCTGTGACGGCCACTCGGTGTATTTCGTTGAATGTGTTGCAAATAAGCTCCAGTTGTCGGATCCTCCTCATTGTTATTATTGTCCAGCGAGTCGATTCATCAGTGCCGTCCCTGACGTGTTTCCTCCCAATGGATCTTTGAACAGCCCGAATAGTCACCGGAACAATTATCAGCGTCGACACGACAATAGTCGCGCTGGAGTATGCACATATGAACAAGTGGAGCATGGTGAAATATGCCGAGGAATGGAGAAAGACTTGACCAGGGATCCCAGGGTTAGACATTCCAGCAGCCGAGCATGTTGGTAGCCACCTTCTCATCGGATTGGTGGGATAGCAGGGAAACATGACGAGGACAATGACGGGATATACCATTGGAAAATATCGAGCCAGGTAGAACCCATACTTGAGTAGGAGCATTGCGCATATTTCCTTCTTGTCCAGGTTTTCTGAGGGTGACCACCATGCGCTAGAACAACCATGATTGGTGGGCTGCTCCACATCAGAGAACTGCTTTTTCAACGAGATCCACAACTGTTCTCTCATCGACCTTGCATTGAATGAGATGGCTTTCCATTTCCCCTCTAACATGATCAACAATATGGATAGATAAAACCAAGACACAAAGAAATATTTCATTATATAAGGAATGCTTAGATTTATTTAAGATACTCACCACTGTTTCTCTCACTCAGAGATATCATTTGAGAGAGAAATTTTGCCACCTCCACACTCTTCTTACGATAAACTACCGCACAGATTGTACACATTACATAAATCATGATGAACAGTGTGTTAAACGCCATGGCAAACTTGTCTTCCGACGGAAATTCCACCACAAATTGGCAAATAACTATGGCCAGCTCAAGCAGGTTTAAAGTGAGACTGACATTATAATACCAAATAATTTCCCCCGAAGTAATTGCGTAAATTTCCTTTCTTCGAGAATTCCATTTGAAGGGAAGTACCCCGAGTTGATTTGCAAACTTGAGGTAATTTAGGAATGAGGGGAGCAAACACTCCGAAGTGAGCATTTTTTGCGACTGATTTAAATAATGATATGTCGCACAGTGATAGGATGAGTTGCAAGGATAAGGGAAAGAGTTCTCTCGTCTCAATTGTTAGTGAAACATTCTATAGTGGTACGATATTTTCTCAGCCCAGAGATGAGCTCAATTACAACTTATTAAAAAAAGGTTTTAGTCAGAGTGATTAAAAAAATTATTGTGCTTTCATCGAGGCTTTATAATACGGCGTTTTACATGTATGTCCGAAAGCTTTTTGATGTTTTGTTTGACTGGTTGATTGACGCTTTTATAATCGGGCTGCTTTGCGTCATTCTTTGCCCAATTTTGCCTATATTCCATCCACATAGGCAGAAGCCACTCCTTTAATACTTAAAAGGATCCACCAAACATTATGAAAAAGTCTCATGAAAAAAGCCTTGAGTGGTCTACTGGGAATTGGAAAAAGTTTTTAAGCATAAAAAATAATTTATAACGCAATACTTTAGTAGTTTCGTCAAATTGGATCCCAATAATCCATCCATCAAACGTCGACAAACACGACAAAATATTTATTATTACAAAATCAATTAAACTGTCAAGACAATAATGTCATACTTGTCAACTGATCCACGAAAGACAGGTTAATTTAACTACGATGTGATTTTCTGAAATGTGCCAAACTAAACAGCATAATATTTTGAGTCCGTTTCTACTTGGATTGATAATCTAAACCAGTAGGTTTTGGAATTATTACCATGATTTGTTGGTTGTCGATTTGGATGCGAAACGAGAAACTAATGACATTTGGAGGTGACCACTTGTAGCAATCATTTTAGAGAAACAAGAATGTCAAGCTGCCACAAATTGGCAAGTTTAAATCAGCCAATTGAGCTCATTTTATTACGTCGTACATAATGATAAAAGCAAAATAGCAATGAGAAGAAATTCAGCGCATTCAATTTCAGAAATAAGTTCAAAGCTACAGACCTGTTACCAATGGTAAGTTTATATAAATGCAAATTAGAAACTAAATCCTAAAAAGTAAGTACAAATTAAATTGATTATTGGCCCAAATTCTATATAGCAGGCAGATAAAGACAGTTTCGGAAGTAAATTTAGTCCCACTCATTCGCAGTTGAAAAATCCATGTATTTTGATGGGGTAGTAGTTTCCTCTCATTCTTCCCAGCTTCAGATTTTCAAAAAGGAGTCGGTCCCACTAAACCATCTGCAATAGCAAAAATAATCCATGGGCCCCAATTATTAATAGCTTTGTGAAATAGCTTTAATTAAATTACCCCCGGTTACTTAATACAAATTTGTGTACTCACCCCGCATCCTCTTGACATCCTCGTGCACCTGGAAAATCCCTTCAGTCCAGGATTTTAAAATGTCTTTAAAATGCATCATCATCCCTCGCTACTCATAACAGGCTTAACAAACTACGAATTGGTCAAATAACATATATTAGTAGTGTATGTACGCACGTCCAGGGCGTTCTGAACGAGCCACAACGAGCGTGTGCAAAATGCAGTTTCTGACGAGTGGCTAATTAAAAACCTAATTTACCTGAAAAAAAAGATTGCTACTACCTTTTATGAGTACCTGAAACAGTGAAATAATTTTATTGTATCGTTCGACTAATAATTTGGTTTCATCAAAAATTAGCAAAAAAAAAAGAAAAATAAATTTGTCAACCTCCTAGTGCGTCTTATCAAAATGGCTTAATAACAATGTAAGGTTTGTTTTCCTTTCTTTGCATTCTTTTTTGTAATTCATAATGACAAAGGGTAATAATAAATAAAAAACAAAAAGGTCATGCAGTTTCCGTCTCGCCTCCCTATATAAATATAAGAAGCCTGTCTTTTCAATTCAAACTGACTCTCAGTTCTATTTCCAACAACAACCTTATTACAAGTGGCTCCTTGAGCTGCAATTTTGTAGAATCACGCCAATTTATTATTACCTCTCTGTCTAACAGCATTATCTCAAACAAGAAATTATCAAAACCTCTGAAAAAGCAATCGTGAAGCAAAGAAATTGTTGATTGGCCTAATATGACCATCTTGTTTTCCCATTACGTGTAAACCCTGTATCAAAATGTAACTTTGCTCAGAATTAATACTATATAATACTTAATATAATTGTAACATTTTTTATTAAAAAATTAGTATGGTATAGTGGTGTATATTTTAGAGATAATATATAATACTAATATATATATATATAATGTATAATTTACTGATCGGCTCATATCCTAGAAGAATGTCGCCCATCGGACGCCACATATCCATTCCAAGATGATGTTCCGCCGCATCCTGCCCTTCGTATCCACATTTCCACATATTGGCCATCGTCCTCATCATCACCAGCTTCCACAAAGAGTCAACAAAATGTTGGTAGTAGTCTGCCCTGGAGGCTATATTAGTGACCCACATCACAAACTTGGCAAAAAGCGATCCCGCCATCATCATCATCATCTCCACCGAGGCGGCGTTATATTTCCTGTTTGCGTTTCTGGAATTGGAAGTGGTTTCCATCTCTAAACCCGGGATGCGGATTGCTATATTATAAGTCTGTCTCTCCACATTTAGAATGAGGTAGTAGACTGCCCCCAGAGTGCCCTTTTTTGAGTTTCCTGAATAAATATGATCCATCTGGCACAACAGTTCTACATGATTAGATTTAATCAGAAAATGCACACTTCATCCCTCCACTACACTATTGCAATTTCAGCTTCTCACTTCGTAGTGGTGGACTTCCTCCCTCCTCCTCGACCAGGAGAAGGTTTCCCCAAGCCTGTCGAATAGGTTCGGAATCCCTCCAGAATCCTAGAACTCACAAAGTGAGCCCGCACGCAATCACCTTCATCAAGTCACGGTCACGGTACGCATTTCTCGAGCTGTACCGTCGTGACCTGACTGACGGTGCTGGTTGCGAATGGTTGGTTGCCTCCACATTTTTTACAAATGCAAAATATGATGATGTCTCCCCAAAGTGCCCTTTTCATTTCTTGTTGAATAATATTATATAACTTTATTTATTTCACTTCATCCAGATGTTGACGCGTTCTACGTTCTGTTCTGCACGTCATATAGTTTATTGTTGTAATTAACTATATTCCAACTAGTAAAAATTTTTATGACGTTTTGTACAGCTCAGCTCACATTCATCATCATCATAATTTTTGCTAATTTTAAGCTACATTATTATTATTATTATTATTACTCGTATTTACTTTAACCTATGCCTATAGTACTTTTTGGAACTCATTGTGAAAGGGTGCATATTGTATGCCTTAAAATACATCAAATCAAATAAATATTGTTATAACGTATTTTCATCCCGTGAAATTCATGCTATTATTCCTTCCTTCTATAATTATTAATATAAGTAGTTTTACCATTTATGTGAAATCAATTTTTTTTAAAAAGTATTTTGGTTTGGGTTTGTCCGACTATTTGAGTTTCCAACAGAGCGGTGCAGAGACAATCTTAAATATATTAAATGTTTTGCTAATAAAAACGCTTTAAGAGAACCTATTTAA